>PVKN010009846.1:0-23287 GCA_004027915.1 Capromys pilorides
ATGAAAGAGAGAAAGAGAGAGAGAGAGAGAGAGGAAGGAAGGAAGGAAGAAAAAAAGAAAGAAAAAGAAGGAAAGAAAGAAAGAAGGAAAGAAAGAAAGAAAGAAAGAAAGAAAGAAAGAAAGAAAGAAAGAAAGAAAGGGAATGTTACTGGGCTACTTCTTGAAAAGAAAGCTCTGACATCAGAATGAAACCCACACCCTCGGACCCAGGCTCCTGACCTTGGTCCTAAGGCTGCTTGGCCCCATGGGAAAGGAGGACCACTTGACCTGGGGTGAGGTGAGCTGGCCATGACTTGGACCTGGCCACGTAAGTGTACAACTCTTCTAGAACAGCCTGTGTTCATTGCCCCTTCCAGGGCAAAGTTTGAGCTTGCTTTTCACTATGTACCGAGACCTGCCTTGTCAATATCAATTTTGATAGCACGGTGATCGCCAAGAGTCCTGTGTGGGCCACTGCAGTGCGGAGTGTGACACTGCTCCTCTTGCTCTGCTGGTATGCATTTATCAAGCCCCCACCCCCACCCCGGCAGTACTGGGGATGGAACTCAGGACCTTGTGTTTGCCAGGCAGGTCCTAGAGCCACTGAGCTATCTCCCTCACCTGGCAGTGTCACTTTGGATGCCCTAGTAGAACCAAAAAGTGAGACCACAAAGGTCAAATCTCAGACCTCCTTCCTATGTATTAATTTGCATCTGAATTCTTCAATAAGGCATTTCACTTGAGCTTGTCACCAAAGAAATCTACTGTTAAAATCAATGACAAGGCCGGCCAGATAGTTCAGTGGATTAAGGCACCTGCTTAGGCACACACAGGGATTGGAGTTTGATCCCCAACATGCCACGATGTGCCGGCCCTGCCCCAGGGTGCACTGAGGTTGTGATTGAGACTGGGAGTGGTGGCGTGAGCCTCTAATCCCAGCACTTGAAGGCTGAAAACAGGAGGATCACTATGAGTCCAACCTGTGTATTGAGACCTCGTAGGCCCTGTACTAACTACATAAATAAAATAAAGTGCAAAAACCAAATCTAGCAATAAATGGAGGCTTTGACTGAATAAGAATGAAGTAGAAACTGAGTCAGCAGATCTGGAGCGTGTAGTTTTTGGGGTACAGTAGGGGCAGGACCCCACACTTTCTCTGTGAAGTCAGTGTTGGGGTTTGCCAGCTTTACGATGTCCTCCGCAGCTCTCAGCTCTGTCCTTGCAGCACCAAAGCAGCCACAGACCATCACGTGACACAGAGAAGTGGCTGTACAGCCACTCAGTACTTCACGGCCACTAAATCTGAGTCCCATGTAATTTTCCTGCCTTTTGATTTTTTTTCCTCCTACCATTTAAAATATGTAAAAACTATTCTGAGTCTGCAGGCCATGCAGAAATAAGTGGCAGGCTGTATCTGGCCCAAAGCCTGCACCTTGCAGAGACAGTCTTAGAGAGGTGCTTTCATGACCTGAGTTCTAGTCCCAGGCCAGCCACTCTGCTAACTCAGAGGGAGTCTCTGGCAGAACACCAGCAGCCCAAAACATGCGCTCCTGCCTCAGCAAGGTGACAGGCTGGGACATACGGCCTCCAGTGTCCCTCAAGATCTCCAGGGCATCAGCCCCATAGAGGCCAGCCATCGGTGTCACCGAGCGAGGACCACCTGGTGCTTCCAAATCATCTGGCCCAGGTCAAGGATGCTTCAAAATGACTTGTTCCCATGCCGCACTCTCCCCCACTCAAAGTCCCTCAATTGTTTTAAGGAGAAGAAAATAATTGATAGAACTTTTCTGTGAAAGCCGTATTTGTCTAAACTCCACTGTCCGTAGCCTACTCCGGAGGAAGTGGAAGGGCCGGGGGTGCATCTTAAAGACACCCAGACAGAACAGAAGATGGATGGGTGCTTTTCTGCATAGAAGCTGCAAAGTTCATGGGGGAAAAAAACATAAATTAAAAATATAGGCTATCAATATAGCTCTAAAAGCCACAGTATCATATTAGCTGTTTCCAATAAAGAAAATCCAGGCTTTCCTTCAAGTTGCACTAAAACTGCAGGATTAATATTGATGCAGAAGGGGAAAAGCAAACAGACAGGCAGGGACAAGACTGCACCCAGCCTCCTCCGAAACACATGTAAAGTTGGAGCTAAAATGTCATATGCATATGTAATTTATATGCAAAACTCTCCTATCGCAGGGCCATGGGCTGCCAAGATGCCTTTTGCTACCCCTGAAACCTGCTGAAACGTCCTCATTTCATATTGCCAGTCACCCACCAAGGGCAAGCGTGTGTGAGGAGAGTGGGGAAACTTTTCTAAGGCCGGCGTATTAAATCCTGCTCACAAGGCGCCTTCCTGGTCGCTCAGCAGGTTGCGGCAGGAAGACCTAGATTTCACTCCTGTGCAGGCTCCATCCCTGGCAATGCCTGACTGGAGCAGACTGCGAGCAGCCCTGCCAAGAATCTGAGGCTCTGATGATGTGCGCCAACCCCAGACTAATAATTTTATATCTCAATATAAGCAAAAGAGTTCCATAAAAATAGACCGCTCTTAACAGGATGGTGTTCTGAGCAGAGACGGCTGGAGCGCGGTGCCGCAGAGCATCTCTCCCCTCTCCATGGTTCCTAACTTTAGCAACTTCCATATGCCTATTTGTCTGATCACTGAACTTGGGGGACGGGTGGTAAATGAGATGTGACTCCTCAAACTCCAGCGCCTGGGATGCTCAAGAGGTGAAATACCTATTGGTGTGCAGGCAACACTTCCTTCTTTCGGGTTCCCAAGAGACAGAAAACAAACAAGCCTGAGGCTCGACTGTGAGGATTTCTCCTCAAATGACTGCAAGTTGGAGAGAAGGCAAGTGTTTCCGATTGCAAATGAACAAAGAAATATCGATGCCATGGAGGGCAGGTGGGGGAATGGGCCAGGTACTCAAAAAAAGTATGTTTTCCAATGTGCAGGGTTCGAGGGCACCAGGATGGCTCTGACAGCCAAGTGTCCCATGCACGCTGACTCAGCTGGTTCTTCACTAAGGTTCTCGGGATGAAGGGGCAGAGGTTGATCTCCCCATGGAGCTCTAAGATGGACTGCTACTGGGGGAGAGGCAGAGGCCTAAAAGGGCTCACTTCTTTTGACCTAATAGGAGAAGGGGCCCCAGGTTCAGCACCTGGACACAAATCTGCCATCAGGAAGGGAGTAAGAGATGGAGAGAGGTATCTGGTGACCTTGTCTATTGGTGAGAAGCAGGAGCAATTGAACGCCTATAGCAAGATACTGATTTGAAGCAGGTGGCCTGTGGAGGGGACTGGGAAATCTGAGTTCCACAGGGCAGGCCAGCAGGCTGGAAGTTCCTCAGAAATGAATATAGCATTCTTGAGTCCAAGACTGAGGGGCAAGTGGCTGGCTGGCTGGAAATTCACACAGAAGCTGAGGCTACAGTGTTGAGGCAGAATTTCGAGTTCTGGAAAGCTTAGCTTTGACTCCTAAATTCTTCCAACAGACTGGCTGAGACCCAAACACATCTTCAAAACACCTCTGTAGTCGTGTGTGTGTGTGTGTGTGTGTGTGTGTGTGTGTGTGTGTGATTTGTGGCTGGCCTGGCTGAGAACTTAGAATTCATCTCCATGTATCATATGAAGAAATTAAATTAGATATGGCTGCAGCAACGATCCACTCAGTCAGAAGGACAAGGAACGCTGGCCACCTTCTGAGATGTGTGCAGTTCTAGGTACTGAGGACTGGGTCAGCTGACCTAAGTAGGCTCCTCCCCTGTGTCAAGGGCAGTGCTTGGCCAGTTAACAGAGCTTCCACTGTGGGAGGGGCAGGCGAGCAGGGGGAAGTCGGGGTCCTGGCCACTCCCCACCCAGCCGTCTCCCTCAGTCTTCATGTACCTGTGAGCACAGAAGAAAGAGCTCGTACTCTTTTAGTGCAAGTGGGGACCAGGAGGGAAATAGCTGGCATTTCACAGGGACAGGGAGGGGGTCATTTGGGGACCCTGTGAAAGACCTCAGCATTTGCCACTTTCTGGAGACACAAGTCGGTTCAGCAAGGGCACCTCCAGTCACACAGGCAACAGCAAGATTCACACACAGTTATATAAAATACAAAAATATCGCGTGATAAATTTACGTGAGATGTTAAATACAATATCTAAACCTCTCATGCAAATCTGGAATGCCTATCTCCCTGAAAGATACCTCATGTGCGAACACATAGATTGTGGGCAACACAGGGTATCAAGAACGAGGAGGCCTGAATGGGACTTACAGCTCTGCCAACATTGGTCACGTTCACTGGTCGAGACGCTGGGCCTGAGACCACAAGACCAAGAGTCCCCTGGAGGAGCTCTGGAGCCAGCCTGCCCGGGGCAGCCCCCAATGCCACTTATAGCTGTATGACTTCAAGTGCCCATCATGAAGACTAAAGGGACCCATTCAGGCACTCAACACAAACCCTGGCACAGCCAGTGGTTCATGGCTTCTACGTCTTTAGATGACACCATCTGTAGCACCTGTTTCCCAGACTCACAACAAGCCACAGCAGAGGGAGGAAATGCAGTGTGCCGGCCAGCGTGGGTCATTCCACAGTCAGCATGCGAGGAGGTGAGACTGAGACTCACTCACACAAAGCAGACTGGGCCTCAAAGAAGCCCCATTCCCAGGATCTCTGTATTCTAGTTTCTGCTGGGTGATGTTCAAGCGTCAATGGTCCTCAAGCCTGTATCAGGGAGGGACAGGGCTGGGACCAGAAGGTCCAAAAACACATCCAGGATTTCTAATCATATGGAGAGAGGGCATGCAAGAGATGTGATCAAAATGCACAGTGGCTGTTTAAATTTTTAAAGTTACTCCAACTAAAAGACGTCACAGTTGTACAAGTCTTCTTCCCAAGGTGTGACCCTAAATATGATGAATACCACTAGCAAGGTGCACCTAACAGAAAAGCACACTTATTCCCTGGATTCTCTCCTAGATCTTCCCCAAAGTCAAAAGGACCATGAGAGGTCAAGATCTTAAGTCAACTCAGCCTACTGAAGCGGCCACAACAGTTGGACTGAAGGCACTCACGAAAGAGGACTTCTGTGGCATGGGATGGAATCATGGGAGAAATGTGTTAGCAGGGAATGGGAGGATTTTGAACAGTATTAATTGCAACATGCCTTTGATTAATGTTTCAAAAATGTACACATCCTCTGTATTTGTCTGTCACACCTCATATTCAAAATGATATCCAAAGAGAAAAGGAGAGGGAACTTTTCTTTAAGTCCTAAGTGATCTGCACAAAAAATATCAACTGATCAAACATCTAAATCGTTGGAGAGCTCAAAAAAGAAAAGATTGGGATAGAAAAAATATTTTCTTAGTCCAATGAGCTGAAGTTTGTAAAATTGATACAAATATCAATTCATGTTTGAAGAAGTTCTCCAAGCAGGATAAACTAAAAACAATCAAAAGTAGAATGAGCACAGTGCTAGGCACTCCAGGTCAAACTGGTGAAAATAAAAGACACAGAGAAAATTTTAAAAGCAGGTAGAGAAACAAACCAATTTCACAGGGAATTGAGGTAGGAGCGATGCTGTCCTCTCAGAAATAATGCGCATCAGAACACAGTGAGACAATACCCTTAAATGCTGGGGTTAGGAGCTGTTGACTGTTGGAGCTGGTGGAAGCATCTTTAACATGAAAAATAAGTTCAGATAAACAGAAGCTGAGAGACTTATCAGCACCAGATCTATAATCAAAAAAATGTTACGGAAAACTGGTCAATAAAGAACAATGACAGAGGGGCCGGGGAGATAGCTCTATGGCACAAGTGCCTGCCTGACAAGTGTAAGGTCGTGAGTTCGAACCCTGGTCCTGCAAAAAAAAAAAAGAAAGAAAGAACAATGACAGCATGGGCCGGCGAGATAACTCAGCAGTCTAAAGTTCCTGCTTAGGCAACTGCAGGGACGGTGGTTCAATCCCTGGTATCATATGCTGCACCAGCCCCACATCCAGGACAGGCTGAGCTAGCCATAAAAAAAGAAAGAAAGAAAGAAAGAAAGAAAGAAAGAAAGAAAGAAAGAAAGAAAGAATTAAAAGAATAAGAAAAATGACAGCAGAAGAAAACTTTAACCTGAAAAGTAATAAACAGTCACCTCCAAATGGGAACTATGCAAATAAAACCAAAGATGGTTTTCTGTTTCTCAATTTAAAAAACACTGATGTTTTTTAAGTTAACAGCTATATCTTGTGGCTTATATCTCATGAGTAAGAACAATGTGTGATAATAAATTAGAGAAAGGACCAGTGGAAGATTAGAGCTATAAAGTACTTACAATAGAGGTGACATAGTATAATGTTTATTCATGATAAAATAAAAATATATCTTGCAATCCCCAGAACACAATTTTTAAAAAAATAATATGAAAGTATACGCAAAGAACCGATGTAGGAACTCTGTAAAATCAGATACAGAGAAGACAAAGAACAAAGAAGAAAAGGAAAAAGTGAAGAGGAGGAGGAAAATGGAACCACAGTCCCATGAGACAAATGGAAAGCCAATAGCAAGATGGTAGACTGAACACTCACCACAACAATAATTATATTAAATATAAGTGGACTAAATATTCCAATTAAAAAGCAGAGACTTTCAGCCAAGGCTAAAGACAGTAAGACACAACTATATGCTTTTCACAAGCTGTGTATTTTTTATAAAAAGAAGAAGACCACACCCTTGGTTCACAAGTTTCTGGGAGACAAACAGGAATGCAGAAACCCAGGCCTACATAGCCACCCTAAGACAGTTCAAGCATTCACTGGATTCCAGGAGATTTAATTCAGGGGAAGAAGCCAGAGCATGAAATCTTAGTGCAGAGACAAGGGAGAGTTCGCAGAGCTCGGGCTGATCCACCCTCGGCAAGACGCCAGCAGGTGGTGAAGATGGGGAGGACGCAGCCCAGACTGAGCTAAGCCGAGGCTCTGGGGCCATGGACCTGGCTGGCATCGTCATAGTGACAGTCGTAAAGCTGTGAGCCTCCATCCGGAGAGTGAGGAGAGAGGAGCCGTGGGCAGCAGAGCAGGGGCTGCAGGTCCCTGATGGCTGAGGACCGTGAGCCGTAGGGAGCCGTAGGAGCTGTAGGGAGCCGTAGGGAGCTGCAGGGAGTGGGGCTTTGGCATGGATCCTTCCTGGCATCCTAAAGGCTCCGACTTCATCTGATTCAAGGTATAGCTGGAAACTCACATTTTTATTTATACAGTTTCTACGCTATTTTGTCATGATTCAGGGGCATTGAATAAAAATATACTCAGCACTAAAGAATGATATACGTTTTGAGGAAATCAGGCAGACGGAGGGAAAGGGAGCCAAATCATAAAGACTGGGGTCTGCCATACTGAGCAGGCGCACGGAACTCTTAGAAATGGGCCCCAGTGCTTCCAAGCCTCTGCGGCACCAGCGCAACACAGAAGCACAGCAAGCCCCGTGAGGTAGCAGGCAGGCACAGCCGGGCCTTCAGGAGCTTCAAGCAAACACACAATTGCAAGGGGGCGATAGTTTGCCAACACTGGCATGTTTCCTTTAGATGTTGTTATGGAGCTTATTCTAGGTGCCAGGCTCTGAGCTGACCAAACACAGAGAACAGCTGGAGTGAAACCGGCGCCCCCTGCCTGCATTCACGGTGTCTGCAGCAGGGTGGGTATTTACTCATCTCGTTGTCTAGCTCTAGCTGCTGGGTTATAGCCATGGACAAATAATCAGATCAATAAATGGAAAGAGTGTCGAGTGTCGTGAGAAGAGAGCACAGAGAATCCTGGGACTGTGACCTTAGATCGGGACCTGATGAGGCCCTTAGGGAAAGTGGCAATCGGGGAAGTGCGAAGAGACGATTGAACTGAGCTGAAGGGACACAAGAGGGAGAGGTCGGGCAGAAGAGGACTTTGGACCAGACGGAAGGCCACAGGAGCCTGAGGGCCACCAGGCCAGAGCCAGAAGGTGGCCGCAATGGTGAGCAACGGGGCCAGACAGCAAGGGAGCAGGGGCTGCATGGGCGGGACCCTGCTGCCCCCATGACAGGCCCCGGACCCGATGCTAACAGCCAGGACCATAGCCCGGAGCTGGTGGGGTCTGCTGCTGTACTCGGGTCTGCGTTCTGCAGGACCATTCTGGCCTCTGTGTGGGGAACAGCTTGAAGGGAGGGGGCGTGGACCCGGGAGAACAAACAGATGGCTCTGCAGGAGCGTAGGCCAGGCCGAGCCAGGCTTCTACAGCAGGCCTGGGGGAAGAGGACAGCTGGCCTGGATCCCCAGACAGGCCACAGTGCTGGGGATACCTTGGAAAGTGAAGCTGAGGAGGACAGGGCAGGGCCCTCCTCGCTCCTCCCCTGACAGTCCCGTGCCACAGTCTTCCCCTTCTCAAAGGGATCGCCTCCCACCTGCCCGAGATCTTACATAAAATGACAACTACGCCTCACGTACCGTGCCTCCCTGGGACCCACCTCCTTCCATGATTTACTTTTTCAGCGACGGTTGTCACGTTCTCTAACACCCTGTTAAAACAAAAGCTCTGTGAAACGCAAGAATCCGCATCTGCGTGCTCATCTCTGTGTCCCAGGGCGGCGCGTAGTAGGCACTTGGACGCAGCTCTCCCCTGGTGAGGGCATCGAGTCTGCAGATCACCTGCCCACAGGAATTGCTCCGGGAACGCAAGTGCCCAGGCCCTCGACCACACTCGCGCTCTCCAGTGACACAAAGCCTAGCTCCGGGGCCAGCCGCAACTCACGGCATCCAGTTGGAACCATTTCTTCCAGCACAGAGACTGCTCCTTCCAACGTGTGTGAAAATGAAACGGCTTGCGATGAAAATCATGACCCGCCTCCTTCATTCACTAAGGGAGGGGAACCCCAGCGCGCTGGGTCTGCAAAGGACCGCAGGCACAGCTTTCGCCTCACCCTAGGACAGGGCCCGCAGTGGTCTGCGCCCTATGCCAGCTCCCCCAAGCTCGAGTCACTGCCACGCGGCTGACCTGACCCCAAGAGGCCCTGCGCCTCCCTTCAGGCACGCAGCGGTGCACTGTGTGTTTGTCTGTTTCGCCATTACACAGGAGTTGGAATTGGAAGGAAGATAAATAGGACGTCTCGATTCTGAGTCGAATTTTCCCGTAGCGCAATTGAAACGCCATTCATTCTGTTCTCACTGCATTGATCGGTAATTTTCATTTTCTAATTTCAAATAAAACCTCTTGCTGCAGTCAAAGTGGTCGGCTCCTGGACGTAACTTTGCGGCTCGTTTTTGCTTCATGGCTTAACGATGTTCTGTTACCATCACTCTTAAGTGGTAATTCCACTTTTCCAATTAGATGGTGGGAATGAGCCAGATAAATGGACTCTCATCCCCCCAGCCATGATCTCAACCTTGCCATGGAGCTGGGACGTGAATAACCCAGAAGCTCCCCGCCGTTCTGCTCCAAGTCCCGCAGCCCCTGCCAAACGGGCGGCACTGGAGATGCGAGGCTTGGCCGGAAGCTGCTCCTGAGTGCTGGGAGTTGGTCGGGAGGAATCTCAGCTGCCGCCACTGCCGCAGAACCTGGACCAAGGCAGCCTGAACTTGTGCTCCGCATCCTCTGGGGGGCTGAACTCAAAAGCGCAGGTGCAGCACCCATGTCCGCAAGAGGCCGGCAGCGATCCTCCCCGGCAGCACAGCACTGGCAGCCCACGACAGAGACAGCCACTGGCCACGCCGCAAAATCTCAGGGGCAGAGACCCATGTCAGAAGGGCTGCAGTGATGCCCATGTGCGCCCTGCAGCCCTGTCCTCCAGGGGTGCCACGGGCCAGTTCAGCAGACTAAGAACTTAGCGCCCTGATCCTCAGCTGCGGTGTCCTCTACCCACGGCCAAGCGCTCTTTGGAAATAAGAAGGGGAAATTTCCAGAAGCAAATGTTTCCTAAGTTTGTAATAACATTCTTCATTGTATGTTATCATTATGGTTCCATTTTATCTTTAGTTGTCGTTCATCACTTACCATGCTTAGTTTATTAAACTTTTTCAGAGATTTCATATATTTATTTCAAAAGCAGAGTCTACGTAAGGCTCCATGCTACCCGTGGTTTCCGGCCCAGGCCTCTCCCAATGTCTCCCTGTGGATTAGGGAGACACTGGACTTCTGGCCTCATGCAGGTGGCAAGGGCTGCAAAGGCCGCACAGCAGGCCGGCCTGAGCTGAGAAGGCGTAGGAGGGGTCTCTCCCCACAGCTCTCATGCCTAGGGACAGCAAAGCGCAGCAGATGCCCACGGGGCAGGCAGCAAGCATCACCTGTCACCACCATGCCCAGCCATGGGAAGGTAGGATCCGGGAGGACCTCGGTGAGAGGCAGGGACACAGGAGCCACCACCCCCCACGCCAAGGACTGGCAGCTTGGAAGGAAGAGATCACACTCAACAGGGGGTGGCTCAAGGAGGCCCGCCCCTCCTCAGCCTCGAGAAGGGATGGCACAGGTGTCAGAGAGATACGAAGCCAGGGGCCGGGCCGCCTGGGACTCCAGTGCTCCTGGAGCTGTTAGCTCTGGTGCCATCCGTAGGAAGTCTCTTAGAATTCTATCCTGGGGCTGCGTAGATGCCCCCTGAGCCCAGGCAGAGACCAGAGGCAGGGAGCACCTCACACAGCTCTGGGGTGGCTGGACACAGCTGTCATGAGACAAAGGGATGCATGCCAGGCTGCAGGGCCATCCTTGGGTGCCCTCTCTTGAGTGTGGGCAGCAGCTGCATGGGTGCAAGCAATGAGTAGGGCAGCCTGGGCACCCCAACTCCCGCAAAACACAGCAACTGCTCTGGATCTCAGGGACACATCCAACTCCCCAGAAAAGCCAGGGTTGCTTTGCCGCCACTGAGTTTGCCCATCTCTGTGAACACAGCACATTCACACATGGGCATGTGTGTGTGTGCACATGTGCATGCGATAAATTCACATAAAGCACGGTGCCCATTTTAACCATTCTGAAGCATGTAGCTCAGTGGATCTTAATACATTCGCCATGCTGTGGGACTTCTACTGTCATCTAGATGCATGTTGTTTGTATCACCTTCAAAACAAACCCATGAGCAGGCCCTCCTGGACCCCCAGCCCTTGGCCCCTGGAAAGCACCAGTCCTTGTGGAATCAAACATCACGTGGCCTTTTGTGACCACACTATTCCCTTGGCATACTGTTTTCTTTAGGAGCAGCCATTCTGTAGTATGCATCACTCCTTTTCATAGCCAAGTAATGTTTCATTGTTCACAGAGATCACACTTATGATGTATTTATAGATACTGAGAAGTGACCCCTGTTCGTTACTGTCCACAGTGCTGCAGTGGTCATTCAGGAGCGAGTTTTGGCTTGCACACCTGATTTCACGCATGTGCGGGAGGGGGAGTCTCTGGTGAGGCTGGAATCACTATATGATAGCTCTGTGTGACATGCAACAGACTCCATAAGCTGTTTTGCTCAGCAGCTATGAGCTTATCTTTTAAACAACCCTACTGTCACGTGGACTCAGGCCTTTAAGTGGCCTTTGGTCACTGTTAGTCTTGCTTCATGAGGCTGCACACGTCACATGCAGCGGTTAGCTGAGGCTCATTACTTCTTTCTCTCCAGCCCTGTGACCGGCCTGCAACGCAGGCACTGCCTCCTCGGCGCCCAGCGCTCTCCCCGGCTCATGCAGTCTACTGAGCACAAGTTCCAGGCCAAGCCGAGGGGAGTCCAGGAGTCGCCAGCCAGCTTAGACAACAAAAGCAAGCATTCCTGCTGGGCGGTATCCACAGAGGAGAGGGGAGGCCAGGCCTCACACTGCCTTCAGGGCCTCCCTCCTCCCAGATCTCACCTCAGGCAATTCTGCGAGCAAGCGTTTGTGAGGGACTGGATGCAACCTAGTGGACTCCTGGGTGCAGCAAAGATGGCACCACTGGAAACAAAGGCTTGAACCTCCTGGGCCCCAGAAACACAAAAACACCAACCTTGTGATGAGATAGGATCACCCCCAAAAAGAAAGGATTATTGCTTTGTTACAGTTCTCTAAAGGAACAGGACTAATAGAATGCATGTGTGCAGATGGATGGATAGATAGGTAGATAGATAGATAGATAGATAGATAGATAGATAGATAGATAGATAGATAGAAATATTTGCGTACAAGATTATCCAAGGGGGTTCATTGGGTTGGCTTAGAGTTCTGCCGGTGACCTTTTGGGGCTTCCCATGACCACACAATCAGCCCACACACATGCCATAGGTTTGCCACCTCTGGCCTGCAGGACTAGCCCCCTTCTAGGGGCTCCACATTGGCTGTCCACATGCTTGAGAGCCGAAAGCCTCAAAACTAGGCCAGACCAGGCACGCAGCCCCATCCAGGGCTGAAGGCAGAAGCCCCTGGAGAGACACTGGGGTGAGCACACCCAGGAGGCTCAGAAAGCAGGAGTCTGATGCTGATGAGCAGTGGCAGCAAAAGATGCACCCAGTCAGGCAGAACTGAGCTTGCAAGTGCTGACTGGCTTCCTCCTCCTTCCTCTTCTGGCCTTTCCCCCACCTGCGCACTGTCCCACATGCCAATCAGCTCTAAAAACTCCCTAACAGACATAGTGGCGTGTGCTTTGCCAATGTCCTAGGCATCTCCCAGCCAATCAAGTCCACACCCAAGATTGACCAGTGCACCTCTCTTGCTCCAAACTTAAGCACATTGTGGATGACAGCCACCAGAATCAGAGTGCTTAACTGTCTTGCCAGAAAGAGGCAGCGGGACAAGCTCCATGCCAGGGTTCCCTCAGAGTTGCTGGCTGCTGCAAAACAGGTCCCAGGCCATCTACCGCTAGTGGGACAATGACAATGACTACCACTGTTGTCCAATGCCTCTGGGCACTGCACCCACTGGACTTGGCATGTGTGAAGCCATTTCATCTTCCCCTAGGACAAACCTGAGCAGCGCCTTCTAGGGTTGAGGGAAAGCAGATCAGAAAAAAAACTCATGTGACAGGGACAGATTCCACAGAGAACCCAAGTCATCCTGAACCAGGGTGGGCGTACTTCACACTGCACTGTTTGGAATTTTCACAGCAGGCTCCTCTGTCCCTCCAGGCAGGTCTGTGCTCACTGATCTCCAAGATCCTAGCTTCTTTCACTCTGTCTGACTGCACACAGGCGCCCGTAAGTGTGGGTGAAAGTAACCAGCACTTACAGGTCAATAACTAGCTATTCCCTGGGTGCTTGATCACTGCCCAGCCTGCAACCACACAAGGGCTCATTAAGGAGGTCCATGGCTCGATGGACCCATGGTACATGGATTACAGACCCAGCGTACCACCAGGATCCACTGTCTGGCTCCATCACGACATTCAAACCACAGTAGAAAGCTGAGAGCAAGGAAGACCCAGAAGCTACACCAGGGGCCAGGCAGGGGCTCCAAGCAGAGCCAGGCAATGAGGGAGGGAAGGAGCCTCAGAGGCAGCAGGTCCTGCCCGGAGCTCACCAGCAACACCCAAGGGGCCAAGGAGGTGTGAGGCTTGCCAGGCTGCAACTCCAGGCTTAGAGAGCAGAGAGCTCTGCTGCTCTCTGCGTGTGCGTGTGTGTGTGCGTATGTGCATGTGTGCGCATGAGTGAGAATGGGTGCAAGTGAACGCGCATGCCTGCGTGTGTCCACATCCTGTGCCCTTCAAGGTCATACTCAAATTCACCAGAAGAGACAAAGGCACCAAAAGACAAGTGCCCTGTCCTCGTCCCTTTCATGGAGAGCACAGGTGCATGACCCTTTTCTCCTGTACAAAAAGCTGTTGCCATGGGAACCATACCAGATGCCAACCTGACAACAAGTGACATTCAAACCAAGGCCCCTCACACCCCCCTCTAGTGCCACAGGACAAGACAAAAAAGAAAGCCCTGGCGTATGCATATTAATTAAATGGCGATGACAAAGATTAACGTTCATGACAGTTTGCTACTAGAGGGGGAGAGAAAACCCTCAGGAGGAAAGGGTGGCATCGCCAGAAGCCCCCTCTGTGCCCCACCTGCAAGGGAGGGAACAGCTATCCCTGCCATCGACACAACTGGGCAAGCAGAGGGCAAGTCCCCCACAAGGAGGCCATCACCAATCAATAAAGGAAAAAGGAAAATGCCAGGGCTCGGAAGCCAGAAATCTCCTGTCCCCAAGTCCAGCGCTCGGGCGAGGAGGTCCTGGGAAGCCCTAATGGTTTGCGGTAGAGGAGCTTGGAATGGTTTCTCCGTGTGTGAATAACAATCCAAAGAACATTTCGTACACCTGAAAATTAAAGGCAAGCCACATCCGTGTGTCCTTCAGCATGCTCAGGTTGACTGTGGCCAGACCTGTAGTTAGAAGTTCACAAAGAATTTTGAGTGCAAGGTTCGAACACCAGTTCCGCAAAAAAAAAAAAAAAAAAAAAAAAAAAAAAAAAAAAAAAAAAAAAAAAAAAAAAAAAAAAAAAAAAAAAAAAAAAAAACTTTGAATTTTAACATATTTTGAAATCATAACAAAAACATAAATATAATAGTAATGAATCACATCTAGCTTAGGGGAGCTTCACCCTTATGGTGAAATGTCTTTTGTCATACCATCTTTTTTTATTATATTTTATTTTTTGATACTGGGGGTTGAATCTAGAACCTCCCTACTTAGCTATAACCCCAGAACTACTCCCTTTTTAAATTTTTAATTTGCTAAGTTGCCCACACTGAGCTAGAATTTGTGATCCTCCTGTCTCAGCCTCTCGCTGTGCTAGGATTATAGATGTGGCTGCCACACCCAGCTTATGATACTTGTTCATGGAAAACACAGTCCAAGAATGCAAAAGCACTGACTGGCCTGAAGTCATCACTCAGTCCTGCTGGGCAGGAGTGCTGAGCCTGGCCTTCCAGAGAAGGGAAGATAACAGGTCAAGTCCTCCTTGGCTGGGACACGGGACACCAGACCACCAGTCTCTTATTCTCTCTTCCCTGATGTCTGGGGCTCATCCCTGCTACCCCAGTCTCCAGGCAGTAGCTCTAGAAGGGTGACCTGTTCTCTCAGAACGTTCCAGAAAATGGAGAAGATAACAGCTCCACTTTGCAGGCACAAGACTGGGGCCAAACAAGAGCCTCGGTCCTGTGCCCAGGACTCGGCACCTATAAAGCAGGTCATTCAAAGGGACCAGAAAGTGTGACAAGCGCAGCACATGGCAGATGCAGCACCAAACCTCCACTCCCTTTGCAAAGCCCAGGAAAGCCTTACCACATGGGAGGATCCCCACCACTGCGCCCAGCACCGGCTTGAGGGGACACGCACGAGCAGGTGAAGGTCACCCCCGGGCCCTCACCAGCACCCCACCACCCTCCTGGAGAGGCTGCTACCAGGACACTGGCCAGTCCTGCTGCAGCTCTGCTGCCAGAATCTCTACATAACCTTTGTGAGGCGCCTGCATATTTCACCCTTCCAGGCGAGCACTCCCATTTTTTTGTCATTCCAATTTCATTTCCTGGGCTGTGTGGACTGCGGGCTCAGCAGTCCTCGGGTCTGAAGTGACTCCTGGGACCTCCTCACTGTTCTATATGCAAATGGCCTTGCACCTGGGCAGCCGAGCGGGCGTGCAGACAGTTTAGTTATGCAAATCTGATTGATCGAGAGCATATTGCAGGAAGGCGCGCAGGCCAGGACACCGGCAGCTATATTTCACTGGCTAAATTCCTTAAGAAGGGGGGAAAAATTAAATGCCAGGCATTTGATGCATATTCCCTTTCAACCCCTGTAGTGCGATGGTGGTTTGTTTCTGAGTGTGTTCAGCACTCGGGTTAGACGCTGCTAATGCAATTTTTGCGTGCGGGGTGTGTTATTGCTGAATTAACAGAAGGCTTGTTTTCGGTGTAAAAAGCCCATTGCCGTGATGTCACAGGCACAATAGGTCTGTCAGTTGATTTGAAATAATTCCCCAGGCAAATGCAGTAAAGGCAGTGTTAAAAAATAATTAGGTCCTTCGGCCTCCAAATGCTCGGCAAGTGGAGGGAGCAGCGTAAGTGACTTCGACTTTATTCTCTTCCACAACAAAAGGTAAAGTAAACCGCAGGGATGCTGATTACACATTGTCATCCTGCGTGGAAAGCCGTTGTCTGTTTCCCAAACACAAGGTTTCGAGAGGGAAGATGGAGCACTCCGGGCAGCCAGTGCCTTGGAGAAAAAATTTTTTTTAAAAAAAGAAGAAGCTCAAATCTACTTGAATCTGCTTAAAATAATAAATTTCACATGAGACACACAGTACTCGTGCATGTTGAGATGGGGTGCTCCAGGGGCTCGGGAAGCTGGGCTACTGAGCCTCCTCATTTATTGATTTATAATCACTGATAAATAAGTCACATCTGCATGGCAGACGGTGGCTGCCATGGGGAAAAAAATACATTTTGCCCAATGCCTTTCTCTACCACCCAACCACTCATGGCTCCAAATTAAAAATAAATCAACTTTTTGTGACCGAGGGGCAGGGGACACGAGGGTGGTATGGAGAAAGGACAGGTTCATTGCCTTGGAGTTTCAATCATCAGACGGGGGTGGGAGGTTTGGGGGGGGGGGCTACAAAAAGCGGGTCCTGGAAGCAAAAAAGAGCCAGCGGCATGCGTGTTTGGTTCAGGAGTCACTCCGATGGCAGGGTGGCGTTCAGGCCAACATTAACCAGTTCAGGCCAGCATTCACGCTCACCGACATCTGCTGCACAGCCTGGGATGAGGCCTGCAAACCACCGGGCCTGCCCGAGTGGGCCCTCCCCACACGTGGCGGATATTCTGTGAAACGCCTCTTTGGCTGCAGAGAGAAGGAAAGGCGTGAGGCAGAAGGAACCCCCCAGCCAGCCAGACCTTGCCAGGAGTGTGAAGCTCAAATCTTTTGTTTATCCCGATTTCTGCTTTCTTGCTGCCTGCCCCCGTGCTCATGCAAACACATGTATATGCTCATACAAGCCCATGCACATATGCTGGCATGCAGCTTACACACATCTGTGTACACACATGCACAGTCATATAAATGCATGTACACAAACATGCGAACACACACATCTGCACAGAAATACACACGCATGCACACGCACATACCTTTTTGGAAAAGCGGCCATCTGACAGGCAAAGCCCAGCCAGAGGGTCACAAATGAAGAACCTGGGAAAGGTCAAGTTTAATCTCTCCCCGCGATGGCCCAGCACACCCCTCCCACCACTGACTAACAAAAGGGCCTCAGCACTTTGACTGACAGAGTTCTTAATTGTATCCACTCATTCATGACAATTTGATTAAAATATTACGCCAAAGTCTCACCCCCTGTTTGCTTCGATCCTCCAAATCTAATTTTGAATTTTCAGAAAGGAGATTACCTCCACAAGCATGACTGGGATGCTATTAACTTCTACTTAATCTTTATTACTGATGTGAATTTAACATATGTACCGCTTCGCTCTGCTCCCGTTGCTTGCCTCGTGGAAGTAACGTCTAGGTGGTACACAAGCGTGGGCGTTCATCTCTACTTTGCTATTCTGCCGGAGTCCAGCTCTGTGCGTCCCTGGAGACGGACAGGCAGCACCGTTCCTGGTCGGGACGCAGACCCTTGCTCTTCCCATCGCCCAGGAGACCTTCCGGACGGTGACAGAGGCCTCCTCCAAGCGGCTGCCCCACCATGAGCCCCGTGACCGAGTCCACCGTGAAACAGGAAATCAACACAACAAAGCCGAGCGCGGCGCTGGGGCTGCGAGCATGCAAGGTGTCTCCTCGGCTTAGCTGTTTCTGATTTTCTCTTTCTTGCCGCGCGGGTGTGTGCGGTTGGGTGTAGGGCCATGGGTTGGAATTCTAGAAGCTTAGTTCCCAAAGTATTGGTGGCAGCTGTTTCAGCCTGGCTAGGGAGCAGGGGACAGACAACGTCTTGAGGAGTGAAGGGATGTCCCACAGCTGCGCTTCCTGCTCTCCCCCTGAGGAGTCGATTTTTGTCTCCCGTCCCTCCCAGAGTTCGTTTGTGGAACCCCTAGTAACTCAGAATGTGGTCAGATTTTAAGCCAGAGTCCTTACACAGATGATAACATTAAGATAGATGTCAAGCCACTAGGACTGGTGTCCTCACAAAGGGCAAAACTGGACACACGCACACACACACACACACACACACACACACACATACACACACACACACGGAGCAGGCCACAGGCAGGGTGGTGCTCTCTGCCGCAAGCCTGCTCCCTCAGAAGGAACCTGCGCCGCAACACCTCCACCCTGAACATCCGGCCCCCAGACCTGGAAGCCACTGTGCGTGTGCCATCCTGCCCACAGTGGCCCAGAAGGGCCACCTGTGCCCTCTCCATGTGCCCTCTCCCATGTGTCCTGTCCTGCCTTCTCTGAATGGGGGAGAGGGATCTGTGCCGCTTAGGAATCCTTTATTGGTAGTACTGGGAATTGATCCCAGGGCCATTGCACTGAGCTACAACCTCAACCCATTTTTTAATTAAATTAAGTTTTTATCAGGGTCTCCTAAGCTACTGAATTGCTCAGGCCAGCCTTAAACTCACAATGCTCCTGCCTCAGCCTCCCAGAATGCAGGATGGCCGATGTGCACCACCACATCCAGCTGAAAGCGCTTAAAAATAAGTGTGTATGTTTTGACCCCTTAAATGACAAACCCAGCCAAGTGAGTACTTCATTCAAGTCAAATCAAGAGGCCTCAGCTGGGGCATTTGAAGCCACCCCTCAGAGCTATCGGGCAGGTGGCGACACAGGGGGCCATTCACCCTCCTCCTCTCTGTCCTGGGTGAAGCATGTATGCCTGTCCGGCCTCACACAGTGACGGCTGCCACGTTAGCAAACGCCACCATGCAGCCCCCCCACTCCTCCCCAACGCCTTGCTCACGGACTCCACTGCACTGCACAGAGCATCTGTCAGATGCCAGAGGCTGCAGGCCCAGAAGCAGCCAGAGGACCAAGGACAGCCCCATGTGTCCCCTTCGCCCCTAAGGAGCTCACAGCTTGGGGCCAAGCAGGACCTGCAGATTTGGCAGCAGAAGAGCCATAGGGGCTCATGGGTATCTGTACCGGAAGGGAGCGAGGAGGTGAGGACCTCAGAACATCCATGTGCCCCGGAGAGATGCAAGAGGCCCAGAGGTGTGAGCAGGAGGCTGAGGTCTTGCCAGGCTCAGTCACCACCAGGTGCCCAGAACAGCACCTGGCCTGTAGTCAGGGTCCCTAAAGCAACTTCTGGGTGAATAAATGGCAGAATAAATGAATACTCTCTGTGATGGAGCCACAGGCAGCACCTAAATCCCCAGAGCCTCGGTGCCCAGAGCACGGCTGGGCAGGGTTGGTGTCAGTGTGAGTCTTGGTAGAAAACAGGTAGACACTAAGCTGAGCAGCACCTCCAAGAGACCCTTGAGAAAAGTGTGGGCAGGATGTAGCGATGCCACAAGGGACAGCGTGGGATTCAGGAGCTGGGGCAAATTCTGGGAGACAGAGACAGAGAGCACAGCTGGAGAGGACACCTGTCACCAGCTGTGGTTTCCGAAGGTGCTGGCAAGCACCTCCGTAGCCACAGGGGAGCTCACACATATAGCCGTCCCTCCCTCCCTCCCTCCGTCTCCAAGGCGTCCACTGAACAAACTCAACCAGAGTTAGGGGGAAAGGGAAGGAAGCCCCTTGAGGAAGTGCAGGGTGGGTAGCATGGTTCCTGGACCCAGAGCTGGGGGAGGAGTGGGGACAGAGGGGCTGAAGAAGCAAAAAGACATCAAGAGCTTGAGAGTGACAGCGTCCATTTTGCACTTGGAAAAACAGCTGTGGCCCTCATCAGGAACAGACCAACCACTCTGTTACTTGACCTTGAGCTTAGCAAGGAGGAGATGAGCCATGGATACAGGAGCCTTAGATCTGGTCAGAAGGATAAGGAAGGTACAATCTGCCTCAACTCAGGAAGAGCAGGTAGCATCCAGCTGGGGAGGCCTCACTTCTGACACACACAGAAATACCTGCCTCATACTTAGATTAAAAACTACCTGCCTATTCCTAGGAGTACACTAAGATTGAATCTGTAATATTCTCTTACCATA
Source organism: Capromys pilorides (assembly GCA_004027915.1). Lineage (NCBI taxonomy): Eukaryota > Metazoa > Chordata > Mammalia > Rodentia > Capromyidae > Capromys > Capromys pilorides. The sequence continues at coordinate 20,016 of PVKN010009846.1, forward strand.
CTATACATTTTATAAAATAAAGGGGACCTACTACCCCCAATTCTTAGGTGTACTGTAGCAGATCCATTTTTCATGGGCATGTGGCTCTTACCATAAAAACTACATTTCCCAGCCTCCCTTGCAGGATGGTGCAGTCATGTGACCAAGAAAAAGAAGTACCCTGGGGGCCAGTAGTTTCTGCCGTTTGGAGAAGAGTTTGTCTCTCCTTCACATTGATCACTGTGAGGACATAGGGTTGGGCCACAAGAGAGGAGAGGGACAAGGCAGTAGCTTGATCCCTGACACTAGTAGCTACATGCCAGTCCTGAATGGATTTTGCCCAGGCTGGGAAAGAGAAATAAATCCTCTGTCTCAGCAGGCACAGGAAGTCTCTACTCACAGGAGCTGGTTCGGCTGATAAGCTGCGTGCTGAGACTGTGGCTCACCCTCCAGACACAGCAGATAGGCAGCAAGGTCCACCTTACCTGAGGGAGCCTCATTCCGAGACACCCACTGTTTCCCCCGAAATTACAAATAGCAACAGAGCCTATATATCACGGGTTTTCCTACCTAGACACACCTATGCCAAAGTTTAATTTATAAGCAAGGCATAATCAGGAATTAACAGTAACCATAAATAATGGAGCAAGTACACTGCTATACACATCATTTAAAACTTATCAATTGTTTATTTCTGGAATTTATCATTTTAACTACTGTATTTTCAAGCCCAGCCTACTGGTGCACCCCTGTAATTCTAACACTATGGGAGGCTGAAGCAGGAGGATCGCAAATCTGAGACCATTCTGGTCAATTTAGTGACTCAGCAAGACTTTTCTCAGAATAAAGAATAAAATAAGAAAAGAGCCGAGGGTGCAGCTCAGTGTGAAGCCCTGGATCTGATCCCCCACGTGCCCATGAAAGCACCAGGCACCCGGACCCCTCCAGATCGCCCCTCCCTGCTGAGCAGCGCTGGGGGCCCCATCAGGCGTCCCACAGAACGAAGTGCTTGCCAGGGGCCCCGGACCACATCCTGACCCGCAGGACCTGAGACAAGCCAGAACCAGCGCGCACCCACTGGCTTCACACTGGCAACACCTCAAGGACAGGGATGAAATCTGTTTTGTGCACTTGCGGATCTCAGGTGCTTGTAGCTCTTGCTGCCACACAGTCCAAGCTCAGCATGCCTCCGTGGAATCTGTGTCTGAGGCCTTTAAGATCTGACTCTCGCAACCCAGCCACTCTCTCCCCCCTGCCCTCTGCAGGGGCATTTGAACCAAATTGGATAGGATAGTAAAGATTTAAAGAATTCTAAGATACTCCCACAGGAGTAGGCGCAGAGGAAAGACAGCTTTTGTTTCCTATAACCATTTTTTTAATTAACAACTTTATTGAAGTATAATTGACACACCGTGGAGTTCACCCATTTTAACTCCCAATTAGTGTTTGTAAATATACTTTTAGAACCATCCCCACCATCTGATTATTGGGCATTTGAACACTCAAGGTAGGTAGCTGAGGAGGAAATGACTAATGTCAAAGTCAGCAGTAATGTCAAGGTCAAAAACTCAGAATGGAATTTAGCAATTAGAATGAAAGTTTAATGGCACTCCTGGGGGAAAATTTTTAACATGAAAATTCTACTGAAATGAAGTTCGGAGCACTGAGTTGTTCATTTTACAGTTTGGTATCACTAAAACCTGAGAAGATTCCAAATCCTGCCAAATGCAGAAATATTTGCCTAAATGATGTCACTTCCTTCTCTCAGAACATTCGACTGTCACTAGCAGGAGTAGCTATGCCATCAGGGCCCTTGTGGTGACTCCTAGGATGTAAGTTTCAGAATAAGGCTTTGTATAATCTACAGGTAGCATGCAATTTACTGTTACTTGACTTTGGGTTTTCATTTTTATAAAGGTGCAAACCAATACACATTCCCTTTATTTCACATTTTGGATTTGGATCTTTTCCCAAGCAAGCAATCTACAGCCAGATCTCCTCTCTCTCTCTCTCTCTCTCTCTCTCTCTCTCTCTCTCTCTCTCTCTCTCTCTCTCGGCTGGATAGCCATTAGCCCTGTGATCATGAGAAACATCAAACCTACTAGGTACTGGGCTGCTCAGCTGGATATTTTGCCAGCTTAGGGGCAGCGAGTCCATCTCCCTCCTGTATTTGCAAGGTGCGGTGGCTTTGCTGAGGTGTGATAGGTAGCGGAGCATCTATCCTGAGACAAAGAAAACAGAACACAAAACTCAGCATGACTCAAGGAGGGGACACGAAAACCAGAGACTAGATGGCAGCCAGAGTAGCGTTTTGATCAGCTTGCCTTTAGCTTCCATTCACTTGTTCAATAGGCTGTCCCTAAGGTCTACCTTGACCTTCACGCACATCCTCTCCTATGGCCACCCCTCACCTCCCCACCCCACCCCCACCTTTGTCCATGCGCCATGGATGCATTCCCAGGTGATTTGGGAATGCATCCATACGTCAAAGTACCGACAGCGGAAGGGACAATGGCTGATCTGAAGATGGAAGAAAATACTTACACTGTGTCCAGTGTAAAGGACAAAAATCAAAAACAGGAACCTGACTCACCCAACACACACATCTGACACCCACTCCCAGACACTGTCACTACCTGGGCAAGCCATAAGGTAAGGTGTGTCACATAGCGTATGGTTATAGTAAACAAAGACAACCCTTGTTTTGCTAGTTCCCAAATTCCTTCTATTGTGAGTTAGGTGACAAGCTAACATAGTTTTCAAGTCACTGGCATCCATGGGTATTGTCCCAGGCCTGGGTAGAGTGAGAAATACCATGGTGACCTTCTGTATGCAGAAGAGACAGCAGGCTCCCACAGGCAGTGCCCCTTGGTACTGTGTCATCCCTGGTCCTGATGGACCTGGGTGACAGCCATTATGGAGCTGGCCAAATGTAGGCTCCATTCAACTCCACAGCAGAGACAAAGAGCCTGGAAACCCCAGCCTTGATCCTTGAGTGGCAGCTGAAAAGGGCTGGCCCTACCTGCCCAGCTCTATCCTCAGGCATGGCCCTAGCTGCCCACCTGTGTCCTATAGCCCTAGCTGCCCAGCTCCATCCTCAGGCATGGCCCTACCTGCCCAGCTGTGTCCTCAGGCATGACCCTAGTTACCCAGCTATATTCTCAGGCATGGCCCTAGCTGCCCAGCTCCATCCTCAGGCATGGCCCTAGCTGCCCAGCTCCATCCTCAGGCATGGCCCTAGCTGCCCAGCTCCATCCTCAGGCATGGCCCTACCTGCCCAGCTGTGTCCTCAG
>PVKN010009847.1:0-23288 GCA_004027915.1 Capromys pilorides
GTTCAGGAAGGAAAAAAGGGTGGAGAAAGGGGGGTTGGTTTTGATCAATGTATGATGTATGCATAGATGGAAGAATCATAATAAATCCCATTAGCATGCAATTAACATGGTAATAAGAAATATGGCAAGGATCAAGAATTAGAAGTTGAAACAGATGTATTGAAGAAATGGGGAAGACTTTAGTGATCTAGATGAGGAAAAAAATTGAACACAGCATTCCCTGAAATCCCGATCCTAAGTAGAGAAGATGTGGTAGAAACAGCAAGGAAGGGGCCTAGAGAGATAGCTCAAAGAAATAAGCCCTCACCTGGCAAGTACAAGGACCTGAGTTCAATCCCCTGCCTCATATGCTGGGTGTGCCGTCTTGGCCCTGGTTCCCTGGGTGTGCCTTCTCGACCCCAGATGCAATAAGAATAAATAAATAAATAAATAAATAAATAAATAAATAAATACTGGAAAAAAAAGAATGATTCACTTAAAAAAGAAAAAGGAAGAAACAGCAAGGAGATGGGAGCTGGTGATAGCGACACTTCTGGAGGTCATTGACTCGGTTACTTTTCACTCATTGCTGGCACAAAATACCTGACACCCAAAATGAAGGCTGGAAAGGTTTATTGCGCTTGCAGTTCGTGGAAGTTTCAGTCCATACTCTGCTGGCTCGAAGGCAGAGTGGCACATGACAAAGGGCAGCAGCTCATGGTGGCAGAAAAGAGCAAAGAGCAAAGGGAGGAGCAGCAGCAGCAGCCTCTCCCTCCTCCACACAGTACAAGCAGGTTACCCTGGGGCGGGGGTGTGGAGCTCACGCGATGTCCACACCCTCCTCTTGCACAGGATGAGGATGCTCACTGTGGAGGACACCTGGGCAGCTCTCCTTGAGAGAAGAGCGGTCTCCTCCATGTCGGCTGTCCCTGGCCCTATTCCTTCCCATTACTGATACGTACAGAGCTGGCTGGGACTTTTCCTTATCTCTTCAATTGGCTTTAGGCAATGCGTGCTGGTCTAGCCGAGGTGCTGCTGGTGGTGTCTGAAGACAGCATGCATGTTTCCCTGGTAACCCACACCTCCTGCTCTTTAATTTGAGCAGGGTGGAGACGGGATGAAGAGCCAGTGCTCCATGCTGCCAACTGGGATCCAGCCTCGAAATACAGGCTATGACTTCCTGAGGCTTAAAAGATGACATATCAGAGCTGAAGTGCTGCACCCCCAACATGTTAGATTACATCTTGATAGTATAATAGCCATCGCTTTTTCTTCATGTCCTTCTCTGCACGTCACAGAAGTAGATGCAGGCCTCCTACCTCGTGCAGCTCACTACTTCCTGCCATTCTCAGTCATTCATCCTGAAGCCAGCCCTCCTTCACGAATGAATAAAGCCTGGGTGTGGCCCTGCACTGGCCCTTTTGTTCTGAATACCCATTTCCATGGCTGGACTTAGGACTCCTGGGCTCCCCATAATTAGACATAGGCTTTAGTGTCTCTATTGTGTGTGTGTGTGTGTGTGTGTGTGTGTGAGTTGCACTGGGAGTGGTGGATTAGAATTAACCTGGTGGGATTCCAATGACCTATTTTTGGAATTGCAGATATAGACTTCTTGGACCAAGACGAGGACCAGGAGAGGCTTCCTGCAGTTTACAAAGTAAGGGTCCTGGCCACCTGCTGAGTGACTTCTTAACTATTAAATGTCTCAAGTTGACGCAACATATCAGCCAGTATCGTCAGAGACCGGGAGTTCTGAACCCCTGGACTATACCCCTCTCCAGTACTTGTGACCACAGTGCCGGTGCTGTAGAGTAACAACAGTGGATTACAATGAAGAGAGCTCCAATCAGCAGGCTCTGTGTAAGGAAAAACTTCTAAGAAAACCCAAGGACCATAGAGGAAAGAAAACAATGCCATCAGAGAAGACTGGAATACATACCTGGATGTCAGTTTGGGTCTGAAATGTCCACCAATGCCTCAGCTTTAAAGGTGGGTATTGGAGGGAGGGGCAGAGTCACTGGGGACAAAACGCAAATCTGGCCTCATCCCTGGTCTTCTGTGCCTGCTTCCTGGCCTCCATGAGGTGGGCAGTTTTCTTCTCCCTGGTCCTGGCTGGCCATGGACTGAGCACTCCAACCCCGTGAGCCCAGCAAGCCTTTCCTCATCCAGGTTGGGAGCATCAGGCACAGCCTCTTGCTCTAGGAACGGGGAGGGAAGGAATGCACTGCCTCTGGAGTGGACAATAAACGCAGCCTGCCTTTCACCCAGGTAAACAGAAAGGCTAAAGTCTATTTGCTTCATTTCTTAGTATCCAATAGCCATGGTTAGCTTTCGAGAAGCAATGATAAGCTATGCCACCAGGCAAGAAAACAGAGACGTCTCTGGAAAGTCAAAGCACTCCTCAGACCCAGAATCAGTTATGGCGAGAAGTTTGGAGTTGTTAGCCTGGACATCTAAAGCCCCTGTGATTCACCTGCTAAGAGAGCTACTGGAAAACTGGGGGCAGCATACAGGAAGGGCTTTGTAGTGTACATGATAGCTGAAAACTGCTAAGAATCGCAGGGAAAAGCTCTGCCTGAAGTGGGCCTGAGGAATGCTTGTGACACTTGATGCAGAGAAGTGAGCTTCAATATTTGCCCTTAGAAGCTTCCTGAGCTTAAATGTAAACAAAAGCATAATTTTTAAGAGGAACTAAATGTCCAGGAAGTGCAGGACAATTAGAAAAGGCAGTGCACGAAAGCCATGCGAAGACCAGACCAAAAAAGGAACAAAGAAAGAAAGAAGGCATTAAAAGTGATAATGGCTGAAAATTTCCTAAATAACAGATACCAGACTGTAGACCTGGGAAGCTCAGAGAACACGCAGCGTGGTAAATGCAAATGAAGATGGCATGCGAGCCTGTCGCCCTCGAGTTGCAGAGAATGAGTCAAAACTATGGATAGGAGCTAGAGGAAAAGCTACATTTTATCTACAGAGAACCAGGGGTAAGAAATACACCACTTTTCTCAGAAAATGAATGGAGTTAAATATTTAGCATGGTGAAAGAAGAAATCCACCAATCTACACTTCCAGTATCTAGTATAATTATCCTCTAGAAGTGAAGGAGAAATTTCCCAGGCCAGCAAAAGCTGAGAGAATTTGTCAACAGGAGATTTGTCTTAGAAGAAAGATTTAGAAAAGCTGTTTAGGGAGAAAAAAAATGATACAGATAAGAAATTCAGATGAATATGAAGGAAAGGTACTAAAAATATATATATAGGTAATTTTTATCTTTTGATTGTCTTAACTGATTTGATAATAATGGCCCTAAGTAACAGTAACAACAATAGGCTAGCGAGTTTGGCTTGTGACTAAGTTTCAGGAATTCCAGGAACGCTTTCAGGAAGCAGGTTTGGGGGCTGCTTGTGAGGCTCCCCCTGGGCTTCCCGTGAGCAGTCTAGGGCCACTTAAATGTAAGCTTAGATTAGTTAAAATTGTCTTCCGCAAACTCCAGAACAGTGTCTCAACCATTTTTAAAGCTGTGCATTTCTGTGCAGGGAGAGAAGACAAAATGGAATCTTATAAAATGCTGAACTGAAACAAGGAAGAGAAAAAATGAGAGGAAAACAAAAAAGAAAATAAAGAACAATTGTAACCAACAGAAAACTGTAACAACGTGGGAGGCGATATTGTAACGCTATCAATAATCACCTTACATGTAATGGTCTAAATATATCCATTAAAAGACAAAACAAAACAGAATGGTGTGCAGGACTCAAGTATATGCTGCTGACAAGACATCCTCTTGGTTATAGACAAATTGAGAAATATGGAAACATGGCATGCTAACACCTTGAATTTCAAACAAAGCAGGCTTCAAACAAGGAGGTTGTCAAAGATAGAGAGGGATGTTATATAATAAGGAAAAATCCAACTTTCTAAGAAGTCGTGACAGCTCTGTGCTTGTGACTCATCATGCTAAGATTGTCCAACTATGGCAGGCAAAAATATCAAACTAAAAGAGAGATGGTTGACATGACTTTCAGTATTCCGCTATCCATAATTGAAAGCTTAAATGGCTACAAGAAGATATCCAGTAAAGAGAACAGCATCGTTGTCATCTAGATCCAATGGAATAATCACACACTATTTCTTCCAGCCATAGCAAAATTTTTTTTTTTTTTTTTTAGAAAGACCACATTCAGGACCTTCTATACCTGTCAGCACATCTAGAAGTATACCAGTGCCTGCTTGGCAAGTGCAAGGTTGCGAGTTCAAACCGCAGTCCCAGAAAAAATGAAAAAAGAAAAAAAAAAAAATGAACTACACCAGATGAACAGTGAACTATAATGCAAATTTGGGGCTTTAGTTCTTAATAATGTATGATATTGGTTTATCAATTATTATGGCCTAGAAGCTGGGTGTGGTGGCGCATGCCTGTGATGCCAGCACTTGGGAGGCTGAGGCAGGAGGATCCGTGGGAGTTTGAGACTTGCCTGGGGTACAAAAGTGAGCTCAAGGCCAGCCTGAAGTGAGACCCTATCTCAAAAAGCAAAAGCAAAAACCAAAGCAAAAAAAAAAAAAAAAGGTTATAGCCTATGTCTGTCTGTTCTCTGTGACACCCCTGTACTATATCCTCCTGCCTTGGAATCAGCCAACTACAACTGAAACCCCTGCAAACTGAGCTGGAATAACCCTGTCCTCCTGTAACTCTCGGGGGTTGGATATTTTGTCTCATCAATGGGAAAAGTGACTAAGACACCAATCCCAGCACAGGTGACAGCCTAAGTCGAACTGTCGATAATACAATAACCATGCATAGGAGGACCTGCTTCTGATATAGCTGCTTTTCTGTAAACCTAAGTTTTTCCAAAAAGTACTCTACAAATCATTTTAAATTAGCTCACTATAGTTTAAATGTGTTTCATCTGGGTGAATTTAAAAGTCTACATCATTTATGTTCTAATATTTATATAGGAGTATTTCCTTGTTTACTTAAATGAGTTATTGAATTGTCATTTCTGAACATTCATCAGATATAAGAGAAATATTTATGAGAAATCTAATTTGAAATAGTATTTGATTGTTTTTACTCTAGGATCAAACACAGTTTTCCACATTTAATTTCTGAATACCTACTTACCATCTCATAACATTCTGAGGTATGCGGAGAAGGGCGGTTTAAAAAATCTAAGCTCCTTACCATCCTGTCCTGGTTGCTCAACAATTTTCAGGCTAAGTGATTTTGCTTCCTCTTTTGTCTGTCTCTCTATATAATAAGAACATACAAATTGAAGGAAGGAAAAACCTGCTGACTCATTGGATTATGTAATTAGGCATCTTAGTGTTTACTTTTTTTTTTTTGTCTTTTTGAGACAGGGTCTCGCTATGCAAATCAATCTGGCCTTGAGCTCACTTTTGTAGCCCAGGCTGGTCTCAAATCTGCATCAATCCTCCTGCCTCAGCCTCCCAAGTTCTGGGATTACAGGTGTGAGCTACCACACCCGGTTTAGTGTTTAAACTTTTTGACTCTTCCTTTATCCTTCATGAAAAAAGGAAGTAATGAATTTAATACATAATTTTCTCCTCCCTCTCTCTCTTTGCCAAAACCTCTACAGTAAACTCACAATGGGAAGGAGAAAACTCCAGTTTCGCTAGGGCAGCTGGCCCTTGGGCTGTAACTCCTATTCCTCGCCTGCCTCTGTGCCCCTTCCTGCTCTGTCTCTTCTCCCCAGGTCTGCTGGGTCTGCTGTCGCTGACCACTGAGGATGGGAGAGCCACGGATGCGCCTGGGTGTCTGCCGCACCCTCAGGGGCAGCTTCCTGTGCAGTCTGGTTCTGCACAGCAATAGGCAGACAGGAGCCTGCCAGGGTAGTGGCTGCTTCCGGTGGCGCATCGGCACACCTCCTCAGCAGCTGTACTCTCCCCTTGTCCTTCATGCAAAGAACAGTTTCAATCTGAGATTCTTCTAACAGTATGGGCCCCTTGGTCTCTTGGTGTACCCTGGAAAGGAATGGAGGCAGGAGTCAAGACAACATAAACTAGAGACAAGAGCTGGGTCAGGTGGAGCCCTGTTTACCTGAGAGGCAAAGGACTTAAACAACAACGGTAGGGGCATTGATTTATACTTTTGCAAAGTTAGTATCACCAGGTGCAAGGTTGTCTAACAGCTAATAGCTGACAGTGACCAGGCAGGATGCCTGTATCAGTGCTGAGGTGGCTTGGAGCTTCAGGCTTGGTGGCCTTGTCCTGCCCTCATACATGTGACCCCTTTCCTGCTTCACTGCTCCCAACAGCTCCTCGTCTGCTTTCACTAACAGTGGTAATTATTTGGAAGGGTACCTTATTTCTTCCTGGAAAATGGTCTTTATTTACATACCGAGTTTTATTTATTTATATTTATTTATTCATTCATTCTAGGGCAGAGTCTACAGGGACTACAGGATCTCACTACACAGATCAGACTCCTAGTGATTCTCCTGTTTTCAGCTTCCCAAGAGCTGGGATTACAGGCATGAGTCACCAAGCCCAGCACACCCCGAGGGCAGGCCGCCACTGCATGAAGGAGATAGAACCACAGACCCCTGAGCTATCTGCCCGGCTTCCTACTCAAGTTTTACCACAATCTGATCCTTGCTCCTGGTTGGGAGGCAATGCCATGGGAGGCCTCTTGACCTGGGAGCCTTTATACACCCCATGGGCAGGAGAGCCATGCTAGATGGTTTAAGGGCATCTGGCAGCCAGAGACCCCTCTTCGGTCCACTGAAGGCTCCACCGTCTCCCTGGGAGACCCGTCCGGCTCGGGCACAGGAGCTCTGCTGCTGTGTCAGCACCTGCAGGCAAGCTGCTCGGAGCATCTTCCTCATGCCTGCCTGAGAACAGCATCTCTGACACCCCCAGGGGGTGGACTTTCCTTCCAGGCTTTGAGATGGAAAGTTGATCATTTGACCTTTGGGTCATTGTATGTATGCATTTCTAGGAGGTACACAGAGTCATTAATAAAATCCAAACCTGTTAACTCCACCATCTTAATTTAACATATAATTTTCAAAAAAGAATTTTATTAGGCCACAGAAGCTACAAAATTATCTAAGAACAACCTCAAATTAGGGAAACTATAGTATGCTCCTGGGAATTGATTGAGCTATGTTGAAATAACTATTCCTGCCATTATTAAAAACATTTTTTTTTTTTTTTATCTTTTTGAGACAGGGTCTCACTATGCAGTTCAGGCTTGCCTAGAGCTCACTTTTGTAGCCCAGGCTGGTCTCAAACTCACACTGATCCTCCTGCCTCAGCCTCCCGAGTGCTGGAATTACAGGTGTGGGCCACCAAGCCTGGCCACTAAAAAACATTTTTGCTTGCAAAATATTTTATTAAGTTGGGCACAGTGATTGATGCCTATGAACCTAGAGCTCAGGAAACAGAGGCAGGAGGATTGTGAGTTGTGAGCCCAGCCTGGCCTACATAGCAAGATCCTGTCCCAACACAAATACACAAGAAACAGCAAACATCTTTGCTTTCGCTGGGGATTGAGCATAGGACCTTGTGCTCGCCCGGCGGTTGCTTATCATACTGAGCTATCACTCTGGCCCAAACAGTGCATTTTATAATAAGAGTTAATTATTAGATGATAAGATTATTACCTTGTCAATTTTGAAATTAAAAAGTTGAAGTTCCATTCCTTAAAATGCTCACTCTTTCTCTAAGTACAATAAGGCAAATCAAAGATAGTGTTAAGTCATCTATTTACAAGCTTAAGTAAACACTAACAGTATTTACTTGTCTCTATTGACTTTTAATCTACTCGATTATATTGTCATTGATGATATAGGATGAAAACATATATAATGATATCATGGGAATAATAGAATACAACAGGAATGCAAGGAAGTCAAGAGGCAACAAAATCAAAGGCCAGTCCTAAGCCCACGTGGGTGACTTCTCACCTTGGTCTGGGTTTCCCAAAGCAAAGAAGATGAACGGTTGCTTCGTAAGGCTTCCTATTTCACTGCTAATTTCATGAGACAACTTTTCATGAAAGAAAATGTTCTTCCAGAATTAGATTTTAGACACGACAGTGGAGGTGGATGGGTTGGAGCATTTTACAGAGTGCTATTCATTGGGAACCCTTACCTTCTCACCATGAGGTATCACTTTTGCAAATCCTAGTGGGTCCTACAGTAAACCAGACCCTTCCTGCTCTAAGCACTCGGAATAGATAAAAAGTCCAGAGCAACTTAACTTAGAACCTGAGAAGCCAGAGAAGAAATGACATAGATGGTACCCTAAACAGTGATTTATGCTAAGGGATGAAAATAAAGTGGGGAGAGAAATGAAAGAGAGAGGGAGAAGGAGAGGTCAAGGAGGGAGAGGAGTTTGGAGGGGTAAGCTCATTGAGGGATCTGATCCTGAAGCTGAAGAAAGGAGTGGCAGGGAAGAAAGGCCCAGGAGAGGCCCTGCAGGGGAGAGCGGCAGAAGGCGGGTGCAGTGGTCACGAGGGGTGGCTGTTGGTGGGACTTCGGCAGGCTTTTGTGGAAAGTGGGGGATCACTGGGATATTTTGGCCATCGGATATGGATTGGTCACCTATAGCTCCGTGGCCAGCTGGGCTGCCCAGAGGGCATGGTATGAAAGAGAGCTGCACGTTCCCTCGCTCCGGCAGGCTCTGCGGAGCAGCCTGTGTCCGCTGGTAGCAAGCAGTAAGCGGCAAGACTCCGTGTCGTGCTGCAGAGGGCTGGTCCAGAGCTGCGTGGCCCAGTGACAGGAGGCCGGGAGGGGAGCTGCGCTGGGGCGCCTGTGCGCATGCTCTGTGGCTCTTTGGTCTTCTTCCCAGTACATCAGGATCACTGTCAGAAGTGGGAGCAGGAGAGAGGGCTTGAGGGCCATTTCCAAGGGTGGCCATTGTCATTGACCTCTGCGCGATCCTGTTGTCAAAGAGAAGAGCAAAACCCTTCTTGGCTGCTTCCCTTTCAAAGGGAAAGAAAAATGTAGACTCCTGATTAGTTTTCTGTCTTTGGTTTCAAGAATGTTTCTAGCATACAAATCTTAAGGCACGGGCATCCTTACAGGCACAGAAATAGAGCAGAGCGCGGTGGAGGGGCAGGACTTAGGTACACGCCAGTGAAGGTCCCCTGGGGCTCAAAATAAAGCGGGGCTGTGGGTGTGGGCGGCGACTGGAGCTCAGCACTGGGAAGTGGGCCATCGTCCTGCTTGGTTGGAAACTAAGACGTCCCTGTGGTGTTCAAAAGCTGGGCAGGGGGCGTCCTCTGGGCAGTTCTGCTGAGTTCCTGTGAATTAGCTCCTCTGGACAAGAGGAGAGTGTTTCACTCTGACGGGAACAACCTCCAACAGCGAGGCTTCCCGCAGTTAGGGCTCGAAGACTCCTAGATATCAGAAAGAGGTGAAGAAGCAGACAGCCCTCAGGTAAGTGGGCGGCTGGGTTGCTTCATGACTGTCAGGAGCACCTGGACAAAAGAATGCGCTCTGATAAGCCGAGCACGCTTCAAAGGTCAGCTTTGATTCTGTACTGAGAAAGTATCAAGGGAGTTTCTTTAGTGCTGGAAGAAACTTTTTACTTTGTGGACAATGTTACTAAATTTGAAGTTCAAAATATTGATTTGTTGACTTACTGTCTCTTCTTGGGAAATCTGAATCATGCCACACAAGTAGTCTGTATTTCATGCTTTCTATGAGTAACTTGAATTGGAATCCACTCTTATCTGCCTGTGTGGAGAAAAATCAGATATTTATTTATTTGGCACAACCGGGACTTGAACTTTGGCCCTCTTCAGGGAGCAGCCTTTCTTAATGTAGCTCAATTGTTCTTTGGGGCTGGGGAGATAGCTCCGTGGCACAAGTGCCTGCCTGGCGACTACAAAGTCATGAGTTTGAACCCCAGTCCTGCCCAAAAAACAAAAAAATCAAACAAACAAACAAAAACAATGCACGAGCTCAATTGTTCTGAATATTGAGCCAGGGCCTTGCACAGTGGCCCCCGGCTGGCCTGGAGCCTGTAACCCTAATGCCTCAGCTTTTGTGTGCTGAGGGAGGTTCTCGCTCAAGTTCTTGTCAGCGTCCAGGGGCATCGTGCCCATGGCCTCCCCATAGCCCTTGGATATGGGCCTTTGGGGGTTCCACAGCCTCAAGGCTCTTGCAAGACAGGTAGCTTCCCCCCCCCACACACACACTGATTCTGCTCCCTGACCTCTTCTCCCAAGAGCCTTCCTCAAAGCTTGCAAAGGAAACCAAAAGTGAAAGAAAAAAGAAAGCAAAGGCACAAGCAAGTCAACTGGTCATGGAGAAACAAACAGAGTAGATTGCAGCTCTGATGCTGCCTTATCGAAGGATCAACTTGCAGCAGGTTCCCTGAGAGGGAGACCCGGCTTACACAAGAATAGAAACCCCACCTGCTTTCTAAAACAATACAAAGATCTCTAGCCATCTTTTAAAACCCAAACTGCTTAGCATTTCACATTTGAATAAAGGGTTTCATCGACTTTACTCACAAAATGTGAAAATGCCTAGCAGGGACAACAGCGGACATGGGACCAGCTTCGAGGAGGAGGCTGAGGCAGGATGATGATTTGAGCCCAGGATTTTGTCACCTGCAAGGACAAGATGGTGAAACTCCAACAGGAAACATTTTTACAAGCGTGGATCCCAGTCTTAGCTAGAGCATCGTGTTAACCTGGTGGGTAACCTTTAACTTGTCCAAAAGTGAGACTATGCGGCCCCTCGCACCTTGTTGGACCACACGACCGACCGAGCGACCATGTGACCTCCTTCAGTGCCTGTGGTGGAAGGTCAAAGACAAGGTCACCAAGCGTGGTGGGAAGCGCGGACCTCACTGCGAGGTCCAGCAGGGGTCTGGGAGGGTGGAGAAAGGGGAGGAGAGAAAGGTACCGTGGAGCAGGCTCCTCCGCGGCCTCAGTTGGGGACAAGTGGCCCCTGCTGTGGGCCAACAGCAAGCTCCGCCCACTCTCGCTCAATTCTGTCGGCTCCTGGTGACTCACAGGATCTCACTTATTTGAATGCCGCGGGTCAGGAAGTAACTTGTGTAGATCCACAGGGCTAGAAGCAGAAATGTTAGCCCTTCGAACTGGATCTCTGTGTTATTAATTTCTAACATACTTTCTAAAGTATTGTGAGATACAAAATTTGTTAGCGAATTTCCTCTTTTTGTGAAACGAGATCCTCAACACTGAAAGGTAAGGGGGTTAAGGTTTATTTAGCTCACAGTTTGTGGAGGCTTCCGTAGCCAGATGGCTCCAAGGCAGGGTGGCATGGCAGAGGGGGACAGTCACGGCGGGCAGAAGATGCAAAGCAGCAAGTGAGGAGGACAGGAGGCGGCCTCCTCCTGCCCCTGTTTTATCCAAACTGCTGCAGTTAGGGTGGAGCCAATCCAGTCAGTGCACTGGCCCAGCAATCCCAGCCTTAATCCCAGCATTTCACCCTCTGGAACCAACCAACTGTACCTCCTTTTGACCCCTTGCTGTTGATCTGAAACATAATGCACATCTGTATCAGCAGTAGCTAAAACCTCAGTGTGTGTGTGTGTGTGTGTGTGTGTGTGTGTGTGTGTGTAAGTTCTCCAGGTTGGCTCCATCCCCTGCCAATCAGCTGCACTGCAAGGCCTTTCTGCCTCACCGCTTCTTCTCTGACTTTGTTCCCACTACCCTCTGTAGGCCAATATCATGTTTTCAAACTCAACATTCTGATGTAACCCCTCAGGATCTCACCTCGATGGTGTGCAGTCTTATAAACAATACTACAACTGCTAAAAAATGGCAAGGCAATGATCAGAGATGTTTGCACAAACTCTCAATTGTAGAAGCTATGAATATTAGGGGTGAAATTTGTTAGCAAAAGCATATTAGATACTTGCCCTACATGAAGTTTCATAAAAGTCCAAAGATAAAATGTACATCTGTATGATGGATTTGTTTACTTTAAACTTACTGACAAGGAGGAAAAATATTACCTTTGTTTTAAAGCTAAGTCTAGCCTATTAGTTTATTTATCTATTATTTTTTGCGGGACCAGGGTTTGAACTCATGACCTTGCTCTTGTGAGGCAGGCACTTGTGCCATGGAGCTATCTACCCAGCCCCTAGCCTATTACTTTATTTTTATTATTATCATTTTTAAAATTTTATTTTAAAGAGTAAAAGTAGCAGAAACTAAGATAGAAAAACAGTAACAAGCAAGAGTACATAAAGCACAGAATTTCAAAGCAAGAACAAACATTTGACAAGGGTTGTACTACGCATTTTCATCATCAGATCCTATTACTTTGAATAGAAGCTTTAAACAATGCTTAGGGGGCCGGCAACATAGCTCAGTGAACTAAAGTGCCTGCTTAGGCAAACTTACGCAAGTGCAGGGACTGTGGTTTGATTGCTGGATCCACATGCAGCACCAGCCCGTCCCCCAGGGCAGGCTGAGCTGGCCACAGAGTCTTGATGTAGTGGTATATACACCTGTAATCCCAGCACTGGGGAGGCTAAAAAACCAGGAGGATCACTATGAGTCTGAGCCGCATAGTGCGACTCTGTAACAACCAAATACATTAAAAACAAAAACAAAAACAATGCTTAGTTACTCTTCGCAAAAAAAAAAAAAAAAAAAAAAAAAAAAAAAAAAAAAAAAAAAAAAAAAAAAAAAAAAAAAAAAAAAAAAAAAAAAAAAATTAAAAAATGCAAAAAGTGCCTGGCATATCAATCACTTTGCAATCTCTGTATGCAGGGCAGGTGCAGTGGACAGGACCTCGGGAACATGTGTGAGTCAGAGACTTCCAGGATAGAGGCTGTCTTACGGATCCTCCAGCTTGCAGGAGAATGTCTCAGCCGATTTCCGCCTTTGTTGCTGGCATTCATGGCTAAATTATAACTCACGCCTTTTGCTCCAGTCATGCCTGGAAGCTGTCGCTCTGATGGCAGCAGCTGTGCTGGATCCTGTCTGTGCACCTGCAGCAGCACCTGTCATAGTTGATCTTTCCCTTCTCTCTGATGTCCTTCACTTATGCAGCTCCTGGAAAACCATCTCCAGTTCCTGAAGGCTCATCTATTTTATTCTTGACTCAATTGTGGTCTCTCCAGGTGATTTCCTGTAACCCAGCCTCATATTTCTAATGGCTTATTCAGTCTACCTGCCTGGGTAGCTGAGAGAAAGCTGAAACCTACCCCAAGCCTGTGGAACACACATTCTTCTCTTCCTAATAGAAACTCCACACCTTCAGGTGCCAAGACGAGGGCTAACCTACGGTCTTATTCTTGTGCCTTTCTCAGGGCAGATGACATCAGTCAGGGTGTGCAGCTCTCAAAGAGCTCTCCATCAAAATGCCTACCCTGCTACTGCTCAAAATTAGATGTAGAAGGTGTTATGAACTTCAGTAATAATTTCACCGTGTCACATTTCCTGGGCCTCCTTCAGCCGCCGTCTCCCCCCAACTTAGGGTCTCTAATTTCCCATATTTAGAATACCACCCTGGCCACTGTGGTGCTGCAGGCTGCAATCCTGGCACTTGGGGAGGCTGACCTCGGAAGGATCTCAAGTTGAGCTGAGGAGATAGCTTGGCAATCTAAATCCCTGCCTGGAGTTCAAGGACCCAGGGTTTGACCCCCAGTACAACACGTTGCTAGACTGGCCACTGAAACTGGACGTGATGACACCTGTAATCCCAGCGCTGGGGAGACTAAGATAGGAGAATCACTATGACCCTGAGATGCATAGTGAGACTCATTAGCAAATAAATAAGTAAAAGATTTTTGGGGCTGGCGAGATAGCTCTGTGGCACAGGTGCCTGCCTGGCACATGCAAGGTTGTGAATTTGAACCACAGTACTGGAAAAAAAAAAAATTCAGGTTGAACTCTGTCTGGGGAGGGTAGTGACTTAGCAGAACCTGTCTCAAAATTAAAAAAAAAAAAAAAAAAGAAAGACAAAAGACTTTTTAAGCACATACAGCAAACGGTAAAAACCGCTGGTTGAAACCTCAGTTCCAAAAATAAATCAAAACTAAAGAAAACACTAAAAAGAAAGGTACAAAAATGCCTCCATCATTCCTGCGATACCTGTTGCGGCGTTTGACCTTCTGCTGGAACAGAAATTCCGTTATTTTCAGGATTTTCCCCCGCTTTGCGGCTCCCGAGAGCCCTGCCATTTACTCACGTTCACCTGTGCTCAGGCCCCATTTGCTCTGCTTGGAGCACTGGCCCAGCCCTGACCAGGCCAACTCTTTCTTTTTATTTATCTTTTATTACTTTTTATAAGAAATAACGATGTGACAGTTTCAAAACACATTAGGGGTACATTTCCAATATTTGATGCAATGCATATTGTTGTCCTATTAATTATACAGAGCACAAGGTGTAGACATGATAATTTTTCAGATCATTATTGGTACAAAAAGTTTTCTTCTTATTGAACTAAGAGAAAGTAGTTATATACACAATCCAATGTTTGCTAATTGCAATGGGTTATTGGTAAAACTGGCAATGTTGGAAGCTGTTGGTTTAAGCCTTTTACAGCTCAGTGTTCTAATCTAGCTTTCTTTTTTTTGCGATACCGGGGATTGACCTCAGGGCCCTGTGCTTGCCAGGCAAGCACATATTTCACTGAGCTATCTCCCCGGCCCTAGCTTTTTGTTTTATGCCTTATGATTAATCTTTTCTGCTGGGTGGTCAAGGGCAAGTTTAAGCGGATCTGTATAGCAAAACATGTAACTTTTGTATCTCTCAAGGTCAGTCAAGTCCCCTCATAATTTGCTTCGGAACCACATACAGTGCTTTGTAGAACTGTTGTCAGTGTCAGCCATCTGGATGAGTCACGGCCATTGTTTGACCAGTTTGCTCTCTGTCCTAGGAACCTCAAAAATGTCGTTGATGCTGAGGATAGTAATGTGTAACAGTAAAAATATGCTTGGAATGCCTGTCATTCTGGTCTTTTAGATGTGTGCTGCTTCTAATGTAATTTCAGTTACTGCTATACTCCCAAGTAAATGGTTGGTTTACAAGAAAACAAAAAAGGGTATTAAATGAGAATAAGAGACTAGGAAAGATGCCATAGGATTGACTGGCTACAATTTTGTATATACTTAGATTTATAAATGTGTAAAAATGTGTAACTGCTTTTACCACATTCTATAGAGATTTATTAGAATATCAATGATTGATAGAAAATACTAATTCCAAGTTAAGTCTAAGATGTTTGATACTCAGAAAGACAGTGATGTTAAGCTCAAGTATCTGTGTTATAGAGTAATAGTATCACTAAGCTTTTCTTCTGGAAGGTTGAGAATATAAGCTTATGGACCAAAAATTAGAGAAAATAAAGGTCTACAAGGATTGCCAATATTTTGGCCCTAGCCCTTCAAGGCTAGTGAGGACTCAGGACATAAGAGAACCTATTCTGTAACATCCTACAACTCAGTGGTTTCCCAAATTTTGTATTCAAGGAGATTATGGAGCAACAGAGGAAAGGGATTGAAGATATATAATGTGCCAAAGGAGAGTCACCTAGAGAGAAAACATTCTCTCAGGTTTTCACAGAGGGCAACTCTTTCAAAATCCTACTCATGACCCAAAGATCCAAAGCAGGCCAATTAAAGAAAGAAAGAAAGAAAGAAAGAAAGAAAGAAAGAAAGAAAGAAGCAATAGCTCAGGTTACCAAGCTCATATTTCTGCCTACAACTGACATCCATCTCTGCTTTTACTTCTTTTATCTTCTAGATTGGTTTCTAAGAGACTTCACAGTGTGAGGCTTTTTTAGGGTGCTGAGGCAGATGCCAGCTATCTTCTACCCTTCTTGTGTGGTAACTTCAAACACAAAGCATCTCCGGAGAATGTCTGTGCTTACTTTAATGAAAGTCCAGCGAAGGCTCCTGATTGGTGTAGCTAAGGTCGCGTGGCCCTTTGGAACCGATCACTCTGCCTGGGGTGCTTTGGTCAGGTTCAAATAACATCTGACTTCTCTATCTGGGTCTTCAGCAAATAAACTTATGTTCAAAACAGCAGAAGAGGAAAGGACACGGTTTCCAGAAAGAAAACTGTGTGTTACAGCCAAGAAGCTGCCACTGTAAACCCCTCTTCCGTATAGCTTGAGGTGATTTTGTTCAATCCTTCCTTCCAGTTTACGCAACAAAGTGATTTTCTGCCTGTGCCACTATGGTTCTTTTCTGTCTTGCAAAAACAAGAGTTGTGATGAACACACACTGTCCCATTTCTTTTACTTTTAAATTTTTTTAAAAAATTTTACTAATTTTAATAAAGAAATAACAATGAGACAGTTTCAGAACACCTTAATAGGACAGCCACAATAATTAATACAATGCATATTGTTGTCTTCATAGTAGTTGTTCAGAATACAAGATGCAGACATGATAACTTTTCTAAACACTATTGGTACAAATATTTCTTCTCACTGAACTAAGAGAAAGTTGTTGTATGTATAGTCCAATATTCCATTATAGTAGTGGGTTACCAGCAGAACTGGCAATGTCGGAAGCTGTTGACTTGAACCTTTTACAACTCTGCATGCTTATCTGGCTTTACTTTTTATGCCTCGTGGTTAAACTTTTCTGCTGGATGGTTAAGGCCAAGTTAAAGCAAGACTTACGTAACAAAACATATAACTTTTGTATCTGAAAAGGTCAGTCAAATCCCCTCAGGATTTACCTTGAAACCTTGACCAGTATTTCACAGAATTTTTGTCAGTGTCAGCCATCTGGATGAGTCACGGTCATTGCTTGACCGAGATTCCTGTCTTCTGGATGACACTGTTGCTGAGTCACCCTAGGTAGAAATGTGTGACTCTGCTTCAGTTGCTTCCCATCCCTCCTCCTCCATATCCCAACATGTGGGAATTATTCTCAACTGTTGCTTATTCCTTCCCTTCTGTACCCAGTCAGATACTCTGCCAGGACAGTTCCAGCTTTAACCAGTTCCTCGCTGTACCCCTCCCCTTTATTCAATCCTATTGTCACAGTCCTTGTTAGTATCTCATCCTCTTGGATGACACAGTCACTCCATTTTCTCATTTTCAGTCCTACTTATTTACTGTCTTTCACCCTGCTGTAAAAGGAAAATGCTCTCATAATTTCCCTGAATAGTATTTTCTCAGGCACTTTGTCACTAGACTAAAGTTAGTCTTGGTGCTGGGCACAGTGCCATCGTGTTGACTAACTGTTCCTATTCTCACCCATGAACTGCCTCTTCGTGTCCTCACTGCCCTAACCCTAACTCTTATCTCATAAGTAGACGCCCTTTACTAGGGGTTCATTGATCTCTTTAGCCCTTCTCCATTCTTTACCAGGTTCCCTAACCTGTGTGAAGCAAAGTCGCTGCCAAGAAGAGCACATTTCCTTGACCAAAGCTCAGCGCTCTGCTTCAGACACATTATCGTCTCCAGAGATTCAAAGGCTGCTGGTTTTAGAAGCAGCCATGTGGCACACACACCGTGCTGGGGCTTCTCTCCAACCGCCTGATCCTGGGCTTCTTCGATGCCTCTTTCTCTGCCTGAGCCTCCTTCACATTGGCTCACTGGCTTTCAAGTCTCTGCAGGCCTACGTTACCATGCTTTCTGCTTGAGGCCTCCACATCGGAATCTAGACTGGGCTCACTCAACCAACTTACTGTTCTCTCCATGTGCAGTCTCGGTTGTTATCCCGCATCTTGGAATTCAGCTTGTCGATTCTCGTTTTCTCATCTATATTTCCATCTATACTGAGTCATCTAGAATTCAATCTTAGTTGACGCCTCAATCACTTTTCCTCTGTCCAGCTATAAATTTTGCTTCTTGCTCGGCAGTCCCGCTAGATGTGCGCTGGCACACGATTCAATGCCACTGGAAGGAGTCCAGTCCGACGGCACCACAGTGGGGAAGGCGAAGACTGTGCACACATCTTCCCAACTCCACACTCAACAAAATGATCTGGCTTGTGTGAAGCTGGGTGTGGTGTGAACATGGACAGCAGAGAAGCCAGCAAAGACTTGGCACAGGTCGCATGCTTTCCTTTTTCTCCTGGAGGAGTGCTGAATAACTGTCTTTGCATGCTGTGATCAAGCTGTGGCAACCCATCTACTAGCTGGGCCCCAGATACGCAGCGGACCCTGGCCCGGCCCCACTGGGAGAGAAGATGGGCTGAGCCTGAAAGGAGGGTGGTCACTGAAGCCCCGAACCAAGCTGCTAACGCTGCTCCTGCTGTGCTGCAGCTCCCTCAGTGGCGCCTGACTCTGGGAACTGGCGCAAGTCCTTGAAGTGTTCTTGTATCCGTGTCCTCATCTGCTAAGTGGACGTACTGACAGCCTCTGCCTCATGGGCTGTTAAGAGGATTGAATTACTCGTGATGGGTAAAGCGCTTGGAGCAACACCTTGTACAGTGATGATTTCCTGGGACGCTGTGCAAGAATGTGCAATAGTTGCTCAGGTTATATTAGTCAATTTCATCGTGCTGAGGTGGAGTTGCCAACTGCTACAACTTAGAGAAGGAAGGGTTGCTTTGCCACATGGTTTCAGAAGCTCTCGTTCATGGTCAGCCAACCAAGGCAGCAGGGCCTGCTGGGGGAAGGCTGTGCACTTCAGTGCCCTTGGGAAGCAGCGTTCAGGGGAAGGACCAAGGCAGAGGAGCTGGCCCCCAAAGTCGCACCCCAAGGTCACACCCCACCTACAGAGGTATCCTTTACCTAGCCGCTAGACATCTTTAAAGTCAATCAAGTTGGCAAGATTAACTACCACACAGGCATTAGTGTCACCTTGCTACCCCTCTTTCTTGAAGCACCCTCTAATCTGTGGGCAAATCCTTTTCCGTTGGCTTCTAGCATGTTTCTGGGTGTGACCTCCTTGTGCTCTCACCTGTCTGCTTGAGGCCTCCATCATGTTTATCTAAATTAGTTTGATGGCCCACGGGCATTCTCAGTCATGCCCCTTAATGTAACAAGCAGGGGGATCCCTTTCATCCCTCTGAGACCATGTCTACTGCTCAGCTAAAAACCCTCTGAGGGTGCTCAAGTTTCTTAAAAGTAAAAGCCGAAAATCTTCCAACATTGCACCAAGCCTTGGCCCAGCGCTGAGCTCTCCTCTGAGTCAGCTTCTGTGAGGTTCCCTCTCTCAGGCCAGTGTGAACTCCACATTCTACAGTGGAGTGGGGAAGGGGTGCAGGAGAGCCGCTGCAACAAGAATGGGCAAGAAGGGGAGCAGGGCACAGTCGAGCTTGGTGGGTGGAGGATGTGGCTCAAGTTCTACAGACCATAAAAGAGGAGCCAGGAAGTGTGGGAACTTTATCCAAATCCAAACAAGCGGGAACAAGAGCTGTTCCCAGCCTCCTGGAAATAGGCCTGGCCTGAAGATGGCAAGAAAACAGCTCTGAAGGGCTCTGCAGAGAGGTGGCAACCTGGAGCCCTCACAAGCCCTAGGATCTGGCCAACTGTGGTCTGGCATTTGATAGAAGTATCCAGCATTGGGAAGTCTATGCATGCTTTGCCAGAACAAAACAGGTCCGAACTTGGTGGTAGGTGGGGCCAATTCTGTTGCTAACAGTGACATGCTTCTCTTCTAGAAGATGATGGGGCAGCTCTCGATGACTGGAAGTTTCTGAGGAAGACCTGGATATGCCTGAGTGATAGCTAAGAGGACAACGGTGGCAGCCAGGGCACAAGGAGACTCAGCCTGGATCTAGCTCTCGTTTAGCTTCCCTTCTTATTCAGGGACCCAGAAGGCAGAGACCAAGAGCAGGTTTTTGAAGTGTATCACCCTGAAAGTGTAGCCCACATGTGTGGCTCAATAGTACAATGCTTGCCCAGCATGTGGAGAGCTCTGGCTCCCAAGCCCTGCAGGCACACACTCAAGCACACATGCGCACATGCGTGGACACACACAAGTATATGCATAATTATGAGCTAAACAGATAATTAAAATAAAACAAGATTTTTGCTTGCTTAGTTTAAAATGCTACACTACGAAAAATCTCCTGGAAGGGAACTGGCTTGCTGTTTTATAGTCTGGCCCAAGTTTTGAATCTTCCCTTGTCTGGTAAGAACTTGTTCCAGTCTGTGCATGCATGTTTCTGGCTTTTGGTCTCTTCTTTTTTTTTGTAATGAGCAGAATAGATTTATTGAGGGAAAGAAAGCTCCTGCTAGAGAGGAACTGGAGGGAGGTCCACAGTGGGTTGTCCCTTTTTAGTCTCTTCTATTGGCTGTGAGAGTCCATACCCCTGTCGTGAGTGCCTGGTGCTGGTGCTCCAGGTCTCCACGCCAGCTCTGCACAGGTCCCGTGCTGTGGATGTCTGCTTGTGCCGTTGGCCCTACGATTGTCTCCTCCCTCCTCACTCGGTGGCCCATTGTCAGAGGAATGTGCCCACACCAGGCCCTGAGGTCAATGGTTGTAACCCTCAGTCTCTCCTTCTCTCTGTGCTCATCTCTAAGGACACACTAGCAGTTCCGTCACAGCATAGGCAGCCACCGTGCAGCACCTTGTCAGCAATCAATGCTGCCGAGGTCAGAGGTCAAGCTTCCAACGAAGCATTGTTCTAAGCATGAATTCAGCACCTACTCCATGATGTGATACTCTTATGACCCAATTCTAAAATGTCCCATTGAGATGACAAAAAATTCCGTGATTCCTCTGAACTCACATGCGGTTGATGCTGGGGTTGCCATGGGGCTCCTCACCTGCCTGCCTCCTTCTCCCCAGCTAAGGGCACAGTAAGGGCAGCTGCCTGCCGAGATTCTCCTGGGATGACAGGGGCTGCCAGCCCTACAGCTGGGGAAATCACACCCTGGTCTCCCTGCCCCTCCTAGAAGAGATCTTAATCCCAGTGCACAGTGGAGCCTGGGGAAAAGGTGCTTCCTCCCACAGCATGTCCTCTGAGCACGAGCCCTCACTCTTGACTCCCTGCTGATGTTGATACCAGTAAAAAGGAAACTTCCTCCACTCTTCCATAAAATCTATCTTGTGACTGCATCCTTAGTCAGTTCAAGCACTCATGCCTTCCTCCCGCTCCACCTAAGGGATTATTTCCAGATGAAAGCGCTGGTATACCTCCTTAGACAAGCTTTCCAGCCCGTGTTCCATCCAATAGGCCTTTCTCCGGTAATGAGTTGCATTCCTTGTGTGGTAATAGATCTTCAAACCCATCAAGTACAGGTAGGAGGTAGAGTGTTACTTTCTTTGCTCAAATTGCACTGATGGGAGGACTGTAGAGAGATGCACTGGATTCTGTTTCCATGGCAACTGCTTCACTGCTCAAGGGGAAAACAGGACAGCATCTGAAGTCTGTGTTAATGGCAACTCTAAAAATAATCGGTACTGTGCTGAAATCAAGTGAGGGACCCAGGCAGCAACAGATAAAGTCATAACTATGCAAGGTAGGGATGAACAATAAGGTATTATGCAAACATTACCACCCTTGTAGGATGCTTTAAGACTACAGGAATGGTTAGCAACTAATACATTGTTTGAGAAGAATCAATTATTTTTGTATTTGTTTGTTCATTCGGGCTGACAGCTGGATGCTAATTTTATGCTAGCCATGAAGGAAAACCTGATGATACAGACATAAGTCAGTATTACCTCTGCCTCTCAGGATTGCATGGCTTTGTAGGGGTATTAGGGAAATCTGCCATAATTAGATGCTTTGTGTGCCCAATCCAAAGCTATTGTAACCCTTCCCATTGTGTGCAGGCAAGAGATTAAGGGTTTGCGTGGGAATGTCCTCACAGCCAGCTCCAGGCCCAGCCAAGACCACTGCCAGCAGTTGATTGCTTTCGCAATGAACATGGAACCAGTAGGGACTCTGCGCTGTGCTCTTGCTCACGGTGAGATGTCTGCACAGGTCTCAGAATGGTGCCTGGTGTGCGTGGCATGCCTGCACCTTTCCACCTGCACACCACAGGGGAAGCACACGGGGTGTTACTTTAGGCAGCTGTCTCATGGTTAAGAGAAAAACCAGGCTGACCTTGAAGCCTGCTCTTGGACAAGCACGAAGCCAGCAAAATGACGGGAACCGGGCAGAGCTCACTGAGCTGCAGGTGAACTTGCTCTAGTTCTGGGGCTGCTATGATGCTAACCAATGAAGCAGGCTTTTGTGGAAGCCGGCGTTGTTTTTCCCATTGCTGGTTACCTGTAACCACCAGACATCCACCCAACAACAGGCGTCACCTTCCTGTACTGACACCCTTGCTGCGCAGCTTCCATTTGCCCGACCTTCCACAACTGCCAGCTCCTGACAACGTGGGCCAGGGGTAGCCCAGGCTTTATGTAAAAGGGAAGAAGTTTGAGTTCAGGTGTTGCTCCCCTGCGCTCCACACGTAGCGCTGTGTGGCCGTCACAGCTGCTGCCGTAGAGTAGCCATTGGGCTGGCTGATGTTGAAGGTCACTCTTCCAGGCCTGGTGGCCTTCCCTTGCTGTGAGTGGGCCTTTTAGCACTGTTCCAAGACTGCGCTTCCAGGGAACACCTGGAAGAAATAGTCAAATCTCTGAATCTTCTTTTGAGACTCAAAGTGAAAGATGTGAATGAACTGCCCCTCCTTACGCTCATCCCTGCCAGGGCTAAAAATTAAGCTTTGTAACGATCTAATGTCACAAGGAAGGGGTAAAGAAAATAGGTGAAACCTGGGTGAATTGCATCAGCTGCCAGAGGGGCTGCGCGCGTGTGTGTGTGTGTGTGTTGGGCACAGCATATTCAGCCATGTCAGTGAGCTCGCGTTCTCAGAGAGCTTAACACCAACCAAGCAAGACCCTTGAGCACAAACAGCTGAAGGGGCTTCGCTAGCAGGGGAGTCTGAGAAGAAGACGGCAAAAGTGAAAAGAAATTTTTACATTTCAAACAGTTCAACAATAGATTTCAATGAAATCTATTAAAATCTAGATAATCTTCTATCTTTTTTGGGTATACTATTAAAAATTATTACCATGTGAAGAGCTATCAAAGAACATGCAGCCCAAACCAGCATAAACATAGAGCTGTTGTAGGCAATTCACAGATAGTATTAACAACTTACAGGATTTAGAATTGGCTTTGTTTATGGTAATTTCTAAACCTTAAACATTTGTATATTGTTTTACTATCCTTTATAAGCATTAGCTTTAATATTTAATGTTATATTATTTTACTTAAGTGGAGTCTGTTACTTAAATCATATCAGATCCACCATGTCTGGATTTGCCCCATGTGTGTATGGTTGGGCTATTTTCAGTCTTCTTCTAATGACTAGGTTTCATGAAGCCGAAGATTCTCTGGCACTTTCTGCAATGTACAGGAAATTTGCACATGGCCAAATACTTGTTTCTTTTTCTTTTCTTTTCTTTTTTTGCAGGACTAGGGTTCAAACTCATGGC
>PVKN010009848.1:0-23402 GCA_004027915.1 Capromys pilorides
AAAGCTGCGATCCTTGTCACATCGAGAAACCAACACTTCAGCCAAACACACACCTCTCAAACATACCTATCATCTCACAGATTATTTAGGGGGAGGAGCTGGGGAGGTAGCTGATGGATTTTGGAAATTAATAGCATTTTTCTGTCAGGGAGTTTACACAGTTTCCATAGAAGCCACCAGGGCAGGTAGCAAAGGGTAACGAAGGCCATACTTTGTGACCACAGGGCAAGATGGGATAGGGTTCCCATTAGAGAGGGGTCAACACACCAGGATGCCTCAACTGTGCCATCCTTCACTCTAAAGTCACTTGTGTGAGCCTCAAAAGGTGAGCCCAGGCAGCCACTACACTTCCCGGCACAACTCTTGGTGTTGGAGTTTTGCAAACCTGAGTTTAAAAACGGCAAGCTTGCAATCAGTGTCTTAGGGTAGAGAGCATGCTCAAGCCAAAGACTTTAGTGTCAGAATCTCAGATCTTGCCCTTTAGTTACATAGTCTCCACTTGGCTGCTCTGTACACCTTCATGCAGAATGGGAAGGAGTGGCGGCTGATAAAACTCAAACCAGAAGAGAAATAACATGTATAAACTGAAGGAACACGCCACACTCCTATTGGAGGGGTTAGGATTTCATCATGCAGATGGGAACCAAGATTCAGAAGGCTTAGCTACACAAGTACTAACTGGTGGGATACAGTTCACTACCAGGCCCGCCTGACTCTAAGCCTTTTCAGGTACCGTATGGGGTTCAGTAAGGGTTAATTTTCTGTTGAGAAGATTCGTTAAAGCCGGAGACAGTGAGGGAGCAGGCAAGCAAGGGAGGAGACTGACTTAGCCATGGCCTTTGGAAGGCTGGCGCTTTATGGGGACGTGCTGGCAAAGAAAAGATGTGTTTTCAAACTCATGTCCTTAATACCAGCCAAGGTCAACCCAGGAACAATTTGCAGTGGAAAATTACACTCGGCAAATTCTGCAGCCTGATCCTAATTAGGAGCTAACCTCTTTTATTAGGTGAACTTTTTCTTTATTCCTTCACTGTGGAGAATGAGCCATAATTTGTTAATGAAATAGCATTTAATATATGTAGCCTTATACTTTGTGATCATGAGAAAATGTCCTTTCATTAGAAAAATGGAGCTTTTATGTCTAACTTTTCTCCTTTTATTCCTCCGAAATCAGTAATACTTTTTTTATTTTATTATTTTAAAAGAAAATACAAAATAGTAATAAGAAATTAGAAATGACACAGAAGTTCACTAGATAAAATAATATGGATTCAATAGAATCTGTTGTATTGCATACTGCTGTCTTCAAATTAGTTGTTCAAATTACCAGATATATATATGAAAAACAGAAAAAAGAAAGAAAAAGAGAAAAGTTATAAGAATTTAAGAAGAAAGAGGAAAAAAATGAAAAAAGAAGACAAAAAATAGTATTAACTGCTCCTTTCCACAGAGTAGCAGAAATCCACAGGCAAGTACCCAAGCCATCCTGCCTGCATACATAGATGTCTCTCTTTCCACCACTCCCTCTCCTGCCCTTCTCATCTCAGTAATTCCTTCCTTTTGGACCTATTCACTCTCTTTCACAGTATCCACTGTACGCTTTAGATTTTATTTACTCTTTCAGATCACCAGCGAGACAATACGACACAGCACATGCGGGTCTGATTTATTTCATTGAAGAGTATGGTCTCTACACTAATACTTTATACATATTCTTTTCATCTTATAATGACAGAGCGAGGAATGAGACCACCTACTTTTTCCAGCACCTCTTTCATATCTACCCATTTGCACAGTCTTTGTGGTTTTGTGGTTTTAATTCAGCGATCCCTTGTTTAGTTCCCAAAGGACACTAAATGGCAGTCTCTGAAGTGAAGAGTGCAGGAACTCGCAAACAAATGACATAAGGCAGATGCACACATAGACCAGTGAGATGCTAAGGCGTGAAGGCCACCATGGAGCGCAGACCTGCATGCCGGCTCTGGCGCCACTTGCGGGCACTGACTGGTAGCTCTGGGCACTTTTATCTCATGGGGCTTAGGAGTACAGAGGAGAAAGAATTGAAAAGTGCTGGAAACACCAGATCCCCTCACTTCTCCTTGCCACACTGCCCCTCTCCAGTCCACTGCAGCCCGCTTGGGTTCTAAGCCATGGCTCTCATCGGAAGGTGGGTGTATGTGACAATCTCTTCACTTTGTCATAGTGCAAAGATGGTAGTTTCCTTGGGAATGAGCCACAGAGCATCTACCTGGTAGGATATGGGAGTAAAAGGTAAAGAAGATATGGCACCTCCCCCAGAGGACGTGGCACCTCACGGGCCAAGGAAGACCCACAGATGTGTTCAGCATCACGGGCAAGTGCACCAGAGGTAGGTCAGAGGTTCAGGATAGCGAGATGCCCTAGGCTAAGCCTTGGCCATGAGAAAGTGGTCCTCACATCGAAGGGGCCAAAGACCTTCCAACTGTGAAGGCCACGAGCTGAGCCCAGGTGCGAGGGAGTATGAAGGAACAGAGAACAGGAAGGGATCACATTTTTTTTAAAATAATTTATTTATTTTTTATTTGTTTGCGTGTTTGTTTGTTTGTTTCTTTATTTATTTTATGGCTGGCTCAGCCTGCCCTGGTGGTGGGGCTGGTGCAGCATGTGGTGCCGGGGATCGAACCGCAGTCGCTGCAGTTGCCTGAGCTTTCCTAAGAAGGCGCTTTAGACCACTGAACCATCTCACTGGTCCCAGGAAGGAATCACTTTTGAGACAGAGATCTGGCAGGAGTCGCCAAGGGCCTGTGAAATCCAGAAGATTAAGCAAAGTATCCCCCCCCCCCCCAGGGCTTCCATATAAAATATCCAAACAAATTGCTTAGGACAGCAAAAATTTGTAAGTGTACAAATCTAGAGGTTAGAAGTCTGAGGTCCAGGGTCAGCAGGGGCCACGCTTCCCCTGGAGCTGTGGGGAAAGCGGCCCCTGTCGCCCCTCAGTTTCTTCTAGGGTCACTTGCTTCTTGGTCTGGAGCACCATTTCCCTTCTCTGTGCACTATCTTCCCTCTACACTTGTCTGTCTCTTGCCCTCCTCCCTTTTGCAGTACTGGAGACCAAAGGCAGGACCTGTGCCCTGAGCTACATCCCCAGCCTTTTCTAGATTTTATTATTGATTTTGAGACCAAGATTCTCCTCAGAATGCTGAATGGAAAAATTACCCTCTGTCCCCCAGCTGGCAGGAATTTCCTAACTCCCAGTGGGTCCTCTGTCCCTTTGGATGTACAACCATCGAATCAGTTTAGTGAGGGAAACATCAACTGTCTTCGTCTTGTTTCATTTAGTTCGTCTGAAGCAGGTTATGGCTTTAAGCATATTTTTCTTTTACCCAACACTGGAACCCAACTATTTTCAATGAAAAATTACTGTGTAAGCACTAGGTTACAAATTTTTAAAAACTCTAATGGTGCAAAACATTAACCATTAATTCTCTCCTCCAGGCTTTTTGTTTAGCCTCTGGAATTATGCTATGGGGAGCCCTGAGTTATTCAGCTCAGTCACATTTAGCAGGGAGTGTGCTGCTGAGTGGCCAGCGGCCTCTCGTAGAGGCTGTGGAAATCTTTAACAGGGTCTCGTAGATGACACTGACTAACTTTTGCCACTGACTGAACACGTTGCCTGGAAATACCTTTAATTTCCTAGATTTTTTGTCTCCTTCGTATCAGTTTTTCCGCCACAGGAAGACATTTGTCTGCCTAATGGGCTGTGGGCAGGAAGGAGACTGCAACCTTACTTTGTTCTGCTGACCTTTGGTGGAGATGCTGTAACTGGTGCTTTCGAGAGGACGTAATGAGCAGAGCGGGACCGCAGACAGCTTTTTCAAGCCCCTTTTGCTCTGCTAGTGTGTCTGTTTTCCTCTTTGAATTTATCTTCAATGTGTACCTCTTCTGCAACCCCCTCAGTCACTCTGTCCAGGACGCGAGCCATGCTGGTGAGGAGACACAGGACTGGTGCCTGCTTGGGGATGAAGAAACGAGGTCACATTACAGGGAGAGGCCACTGTGGGGAGCGAGCGGCAATGGGCTGAGAGGTCAGGGTGGCCAGCTCTCGCCGCCTTTGTGGTTCTAAGGCATTTGTGCAGCTCAGTTTTGGTTCAAGGTTGTGATTGGCATGTATTACTTCTGTTTATGTATGAGAACCGAACAATGAAGAAATTTTACATTATTATTATTACTGTTATTACTCTTATTATGATTTGATTGTATTTCATTGTTACAGGATCTCCCTATGCAGCTCAGACTCATCGTGATCCTCCTGTTTTCAGCTTTCCCAGCGCCGGGATTGCAGGCTTGTGCCACCACATCCAAACTCTAGCCGTCTCAGCCCACCCTGGTGGTGGGGCAGGCATGGCATGTGGTGCTGGGATCGAATCCTGGTTCCTGCACTTGCCTATACAAGTGTTTCATCTGCTGAGCTATCTCGCAGGCCTCCAATGATGGAATTTTATACGTAATTCTTTCTTTGTCCAGAAGAGATCTTAAGTTGCAAGGAAGTGCTTGCTGAGGTGATCTGAAAGCCTGCCAGTCCTTGTAAATAGATGCTCCTCCGGGTGTGCACGAGGACAGCAACTCGAGGGAGTTCATCCCAAGGTGTAGGTATATTTGCATCGCATCATAGCCTGGTTTTCTTTATTTAACAAGTTTTTGTTTCAGTCCATGGTGTGTGTGTGTGTGTGTGTGTGTGTGTGTGTGTGTGTGTGTGTGTGGTGGGGGTGATGCTGAAGGTTGTCTGCTTCAATCAACACAGAACTGGGCAGTAATAATTAGCTTGATTCTCTTTCTATCAATATGTGACAGGAGATACAAAAATATTAGTAGATATGGTTAATGCTTCCAAAAAAATGAATGCCACTGTATAATAAATACAGTTTAAGGGACAAATAATTTTTAATGTCAGCTTTAAAACTCTAAATCAAAAATAGAAGAGAATCTTTTAAGCCCTTTGCCACCCCACAAAGCATGCATGCACACTCGTTAACTCAGGGTGACATTTTCACCAGGCTGGCTTGCCAGGAGAGATGTCAGGGCATTTTTCAGGATGGTTAGGAAGAATCACAGGCAGCCTGGCGGTTCCCCTGTGTCCCTCAGGTACGGCCCGCTGCTCTGGACAGGGATTAGGGAAGAGAAGGGAGAGGGCCTCTGCCTCTTGACTCTGCCTTAGGTGACCCTTCCCGAGAGGAAATCTCCCACTGAGTCGCAGAAGAAGCAGTTTGTGGAAAACTTTGCAGTGAAAGCTAAGCTGAGAAAAGCATGGAAAGGGCTGGGGAGATGCCTCAGCAATCTAAGAGCCTGGCTGGCAGCTGCATGGATCTGAGTTTGACCCCCGGTACCACATGCTGTGCAGGCTCCAACACCAGGCACTGTGGCACAAGCCTGTAACCCCAGCATCTGGGAGGCTGAGACAGGAGAAGCACTATGAGTCTGAGCTGCATAGAAAGATCCTGTACCAAATAAATAAAAGATTAAAAAACAAAAGAATAGCACCAAAAAATTTAAAAACATGCTAACCATTCCATTTCAATATACTTAGGGCTAAGTGCATGTGGCTCAACCTGTGTCTGAAATACAATTCCAGGGCTGATTTTGTTAACATCACTTACTAAAGTCCACTTCAGTGCACAAATTCATGTTTTTTGTCTTTGTAGAGTAAATCTTCTCTCACAAACAAGGTCCAGGAATGTCACTCAGTGGTAGAGTGTGTAAATGGCATGTGTCCAGTCCTGGGTTCAGTGCTAGAAGAAATAAATGAAGTTTTAAAAAGTTAAAATGTATTGTAAAGTCTATACAAGTCATAAATTACTTGTGCCCAATTTCTTCCAATTCCCGAACTAAAATCTGTACTTGAATATTAATTAGCTACATGCATTTTTTTTTTTTCCAAGTGCAAATTCAACTCAGACTAAGCACATGCTGTACTCTGATCTGGCTATGTGCATTTTTACACCATTAAAATGATTACATGAGGACTGGGAAACATTTATTATAGCAATTATTTATAGTAGTGCACATAGGAGAGGCTGTGAACTTAAAAATGAATAAGCAGTGATGCATTGCTACAGCGTAATAAGCTAAAGCTGTAGACGTGGATAAATCTTAGGTATATGTCAAAAGTTTAGAAACATGTTAGGCACTTCTGTACTAGTTATCTATTGCTGAGTAATAACGTGTCCTCCATGTGTTGGCTTACCACAGTCACACATTTATTATCTTGAGTTTTCTGTCCAGGCATGGTTACCGGCCATTCTCACTCAGGATCTTTGTTCGATCTCCTTTTAAGCTCTCTTGTTTGGCTAATGGGAGACCTCAATGGATCCAGTTCCACGGTGCTGCTCATGAAATAGCCACTTCTCCTCTAAGGACCAACACGAGAGAATAAGGGATGGTACCTAAGGTGGATGTATAATCTTTTTACCAATGAATCCAAGCAACATCACATTACTTACTCATCTGCACAGTGGATATGTCACTAAGTCAGCTGACTCTCAAAGGGAGGAAGGCTGAGGGCTGGGGAGGTAGCTCACTCATCTATCTTCTTGGCAATGGCACGGATGTGAGTTCAGTCCCTGGTACTGCATGCTGTGTGGGGCCCCAAGCCAGGTATAGTGGTGCACATTTATAGTTCTAGTGCTAGGGAGGCTGAGACAGGAGGCTCACCATGAGTCTGACCTGTGTAATGAGATCCTGTACCAAATAAATAAATATCAAAGTACATTCATGTAGTAATGTGTGTTTGCATAATATTCCATCATAGGCATGCGCCACATTTTGCATAGTCATTCAATCTTTTTTTTTTTTAATTTTATTTATTTATTTATTTGTTTGCTTGTTGTGTTTGTTTGTTTGTTTCTTTATTTATTTTGTGGCTGGCTCAGCCTGCCCTGGTGGTGGGGCTGGCGCAGCATGTGGTGCCGGGGATCGAACTGCAGTCCCTGCAGTTGCCTGAGCTTTCCTAAGCAGGCGCTTTAGACCACTGAACCATCTTGCCGGCCCATCATTCAATCTTTTACAAACGGTTGCATTGCTTGGGAAAAATGCCGATATGAACGTGGGTACATAAACATTTCCTCAAGATTCTGAGTACACACTCAGATGTAGAAGCAGTAGGGCCTTGTGGTAATCCTAGTCTTAATTTCTTGAGGACTTGTCTTTTGTTTTTTATTATAGCTCTATCATGGCCCATTTTTATCAACAGTGAATAAGAGCTCTCATTTCCCACTCTCACCAATATTTATTTTCTGAAGTTTTAAAATATTAGCCATCCTGATGGGTATGAAGTGGGATTTAATAGGTGCCTTGATTTGCATTTACCTAATGATTAGTTATACTGAGTACCTTTTGATATGTTAGCTGGTCTTTTGTGTAGTTTCTTTGAAGAAATGTCTGCTCATGGCTTTTAGTCCATTCTAAAATCAGATTTTTGTTGTTGCAGTTGTAGAAGCTGTATATTCTGGGCAATAACCCATTAACCAGACACATGATTTGTAAGAATTTTGTCCTATTGTGTGTTACTTTGTTGATAGTCTTTGAGGCACACATTTCTGATTTTTATGAAGTTCATATGTTCTTTTTTTTTTTTTTTCTTTTATTGCTTATGCATTGGTTTCAGACCCAAGAACTCATTCCAAATTCAAAGCAAAACATTTGAGACATTTGATTTGTAATGATAGTTGCTACATTTCTGTTCATCAGGTCAAACAGATCCCATCTTTATGTCCAATGAATCCATAAAACATGTATGTAATTACAGCTTTGGCATAGTTTTTGCTCCCCTTTTTATTTTATTTTTGTCTTTCTGAGAAAGGGTCTCGCTATGGAGTTCAGGCTGTCCTTGAGCTCACTTTTGTAGCCCAGGCTGGTCTCGAACTCGCACTGATCCTCCTGCCTCAGCTTCCCAAGTGCTGGGATTACAGGCGTGCGCCCCCATGCCTGGCCCCCTTTTATTTTTAATACCTCATTATTGTTACATTATCTTAATTTTAGTTTAGTAAAATATTTTTGCTCTGAAGATCTTTCCTAGATTTTAAAGATGGCTGTAGTTGGTCCCCTCTTCCTGATTGTCTTCTTAGCTGTCTTCCAGCAACTTAGCACCTGCATTTCTGCTTTGATTGCCCATTCTTGGATTTGTTGGAATGCACATGCAGACTGCATCTTTAAGAACAGTTACTTATTTTAAATATGTCAGAATTGTCCCTAGAAGATTTCCTAAATAAAAGCTGATTCCAATCAACTTACTTAAATTTATTTTGAATTACTTCAGACTCTGTCTTTAACACATTTGATATTTATTCAATGCATCCTCTTGAGTGTCTGAGACATATTGTTTGGGGATGGGATGAAGCTTCCAAAAATAATTAACACAGTGGGCAAAGATAACAAAATAACACAACTAAAATAGAAGATGCAGATGTAGAGTCATCTTCAGCATGAAAAATAACAATCAACTCAGGGTAAATCTGTGAGGGCTGTATTGTGGCAAACAGCAGCAGGTTTGATGTTTACGAGTTGTAGGATCTGATAAGATGGACAGAAGCCAATATCATCACTGAGGCATATTACATGATCTGGGCTACAGTTATGTTTCTATAATTGATTAGAATTGCCTGTGGAGAATGTTTTTTCCTGAAATCTAAGGATTTCCCCAATGTTTCAGTTTCTCCAAAGGCCACTTATAGGATGATGTGTTTATAGAGGAATGCATTTTTCTAAAGACTCAGAAAATAAGATTGAGGCTTTATCAAGATGTCTGTATTATGCTTCACTGCATCAGCTAGAAGCACCATACTAGAAGTCAGAGACATAATTTGTCCTTCCATATTTTTTGGTTGGAGTTAGGTTTCAGAAGTTGAATAAAATCATGTAAAAATTGCTGCTTCTGAAAAACACATCAGATGTTCATTTTTCAAAGAAAAGGGTTTAAATTTTATCAAATAGACTAAAATTGATTTTCACGCTTACACAAGTGTGGGAGATTGTTCAAATTGGGTGCGGTTTGCAATAGCAAGAGAAATATATAAATACTTTGAGGACGTTAGAATCTTGTTTAATTTTTTTCACTATGGGTGCAACATATCTTATTCAAATACTTAGTAAAATTGTGAGGTGTGTTACCCCTCTTGCTGTACAAAGCTGTTCCGCTCACACACGGATCCCTGTTGCGGCTGCGTGGTCAGCAGAGACAGCCTTTGCCAAGTCTGTGAAGTGGTGAGGTTTTGTCCCCAGAACCCAGAGGGGTGGAATGGGGCGGTTGGATCTTTCTCCAGTTGTCTGGGCTTTCTAGATGCCCCTCACTGTTGCAAAATCTGTTCCTAGGAAACACCTTCCTTAGAGTTGCAGTGGAGTAACTTACATTTCCATATGTGTGCAGCAGTGCCCTGAAAGGCTAAGTGCATTTGCATTTTAAGAGGTGGAAATCCTGTAGAACAAAGAAATGGGACCCGAAGGAATTCCTCTCTGGGCACAAAGGTGTTGGTTTTCTTTTGTTTTTGTAGGGGGCGGGGAGTGGAGCTGGCGATGTAGTTTCCTAGCTTACTACTCCACTGACACAGATATAACTTACTTAGTTTTTCCAACTTAAGACTTTCACTTACTATTGCCAGTTATTTATCACTTGCTAAGCATTTTCACATAGATGACTCATTCAATGAAACTGATTAAATACTTGCTGCTGGGCACTCTGAACATCAGTGGAGTTTACTGCTTTCATATCATGACGGAGCCAGCCATGTGAGGGGAAGTCCGTACAGGTCTTACAATGGAGTGCACTGTGCTCTGATTAATCTGTGCATTTCCTATTGTCACACAAGGGATTTAGCACATTCATCGTTTCATGTGCTTGTTATTTCTTTGTGACAAGAACAGTTCAAATTCTTTTTTCCCGGCGTTTAACGATGCCATTCAGTATCGCTTCGTAGCCTTCTTTCCGTGCAGTTGAACATCAGAACTTGCCCCTGCCTTCCAACTGGACAGCGTTTTCAATAAACAGTGCTCGGAAAACTGGATATCTACATGCAGGAAAATGAAGCCAGATTTCACCTCTTGTGACATACAGAAAAATGAACTCAAAACGACTTAGGAACTGAAATGTATGACTTCACATGATCAAGCTAGCATAATTTTTATTTGTTGCCAGCTCTCTTTGTTTTGTCTTTAAAAAAAAAGTATGTAAACAATTGGACTAAAAGTGTCATAAACCTAAAATCAAATTCCAAATTGTGGACAGTAATAGCCTAAGAGGACGCTGGCTTTTCCTTCAAGATGTGGTACATTCCAGGACATAAACACATTGCTCTGCTCAGTTCTAGAAATCCTTATAATCGGTGGTCCATTTTTCTAGGTGACTTTGAAAGTGCCAAATATTATTCAAATGAAGGATTTAAATAATTTTGAATTCAAAAGAATCGTGTCCTCTTAGGCTATTACTTTTGGAGAATATGTCCCAATGCTAACATGTTGCCGTGAGGAATATGGTTTAGGACTTCCCTTTTCTGTCTATCTTTGGTGTGAGTTCCCAGTCATGAGAAAACTAGCTTCATTTTTATGACAGTGTCTATTACTCGGTGTGCTCAGCTGTCTCATTCTTGGGAATTACTTGGTTGTTTTAGAAACTGCACTTACCCTTCATTTGAATAATATTTGTCACTTTCAAAGTCACCTAGAAAAATGGACCACTGGTTTTAAGGATTTCTAGAACTGAGCAGAGTGATGCGTTTATGTCCTGGAATGTACCACATCTTGCAGGAATAGCCAGTTGTGCTTGGATTGAATGTTCAGGAATAAAGTTCATCTTACAGCTCAGTCCTGCAGTCTGATCCATAAAAAAACAAACAAAGAACAAAACAGAAACTGCTCTCATAACCAGAAGATTTGATCATTCAAGGTGACCATACTTGTTCTTTCATGGGCAAGGGTGACATCTATGTAGTTTAGGGAGTCCAAGTAGTATGAAAGATAATTAGCAATAAAATAACGTGGAAAGAACTATGAATTTGAGGGACTTAAAGATTTTTTAGGGGCCAGTGAGATAGCTCAGCAGACTAATCATCTGCTTAGGTGAGTACAGAGATTGGGGTTTGATCCCCAGCACCATATGCCATTCAGGCCCTGCTCCCGGGCATGATGAGCCAGCTACCAAGTCTGGGTGTGGTGGCTCACACCTGTATTCCCAGTGCTGGTAAGGCTGAAAACAGGAGGATCACTATGAGTCTGAACTGCATAGTGAGACCCTGTACCAAACACATGAAAACAAAAAACAAAAAGCAAAAAAATTGATTAGAAGAGTCTACTCGAACATGGATTGATCTAAGAACTCTTTTTCTTCAATTTTTAAAAGAATTATTTAGTACAGAGTCTACAGGGTCTTGTTATACAGATTGGCCTCATCGTGATCCTCCTGTTTTCAGCCTCCTAAGTGCTGCAATTAGAGGTGTGCACCACCAGCCCAGGCTCCATTGCCAGGCTCAGCGTGCCCCGGGGCAGGGCTGCCACAGCAGGCCAAGGACCAAAACCTGGCCCCTGTGCCTGTTTAAGCGGCACTTTAGTCTGCTGAGCCCTCTAGCGAGCCCTAAACATGGATTGAGCTAAAACCCATCATTTTCTCCAGGAAGTTGTCACGAAATTATTAGCATCAATTTATAGACCCAAAATGGTTTGTGAAATTTAAATCTAATGCACATTAAAAATATTCTTCAACTTGCACAATAATCGAACAGTAATAAGAATTTAAACCTCCATTCAAATGTGGCCGTTTGACCCAAAAGTGTGGCCTTGGGTTTGCCTGGACCCAACAGCTAAATAGCATCACCAGATCTTCACACTGGCCTGCAAAGTCATGGGGAGGAGCTTCAAGAACACAGAATCACTGATACCTAACAGAAGGGCTTAAAATCTGACTTTTTAAAAAATAAATAGCACAGAAGCCTCCCTACTGAAAAGTAGAAGAAAGGTATTATATGCAAAAGACACAATGCCCCTTTTTTTTGTTTTGTTTTGTTTCAGTACTAGGGATTGAACTCAAGACCTTGAGCTTGCCAGGCAAGCACTTATTCTACTGAGCTACCTCCCCAGCCCCCGATGTTGTTATTGAACTATATTGTTTAAATATATGAGGTTCCTTTTGGAGATCCTTTTACTGTAAATAGCAGCTGTCCTGGAGGGAGGGGAAGCAAGGGGTCTGGAGGGAGAAGATAGAGAAGAAAAACTTAGGCTAAATTGGTTTTACTACCATTGGATGTTTAGAAATACCTGTAACACTCAAGGTCTTCTGCTATATACAAATTTTTACTTTTCTTCTTGGCTAAGTATGGACATGCATGTCTGTAATCTCAGCACTCAAGAAGCTTAGGCAGTAGGATTCCTGTGTGTAGAAGGCCAATGTGGGCTGCATAGTGACATAAAGGCCAACCTGAACTACATAGCGAGATCCAGCTTCAACAAGGTTTTATCCACTCTTCTTTTCCCTAAATGGTCATCATCAACAAATTGCCAGTGTAGTTCTATATACCACTAACATAGTGCCAGAGGATTGGGTTGGCATTTTGCTTTTGGTGAGCCTCTTAGAGTAGTTGTAATCTCTAGAACCGTGTATATCAAAGTATGTGTGTGTGTGTGTGTTCATTAGGAATTCAAAAAATAATTATCTAGTAACTAGATACCAGGCTATGTTATGAGTGAGTTCCAGTTAGGCAGCAAGGACTCAAAGTGACAAAAATCCCTATCTTCCTGAAGTGTGGTCAGAAGAAAGCACATATAAAACATTTTTCCAGCAATGCTAAGAACAATGAAGAAAATCCAGCCAAGACAGAGGATAGATAGAACTGGTGGGATTGGTACTGAAACTAAGATAGCTGAACATGTAAAGTCTTAGAAGAGGTTCCAATGGAAGGAGTTCGAGGGTAAAGGCCCTTTACACAGCAAGACAGCCACTGACTGTGGCTGGTGTGGACTGATCACACAGGAGGTTAGTGGGTCAGGCTAGGTAGTGGTAGAGGAGAGGAGTCTGGTCATGTAGGACCTGGGAGACACCGTAGAGGCTAATGCTAGAGAGGCACTGGGGTTTTGGAGCAGAGAAGGATTCCTTATGTCAAGATGCTAACTATTACATAAAGAAAAGACAGAAGAAGCAAGAGTGGCAGTTAGGAGGTAGCGTGGAGAAGGTGACATGGTGAAGTGGCTGGATTTTGGACAGAATGTAAAAGTGGAGTTTAAAAGGCTCGCTGATCCTTTAAGTTATGGATTGGGAGAAAATGTGCTGTCAGGAACAGCTCCACAGTTGGGGTCTAAACAATTGAAAGCATGTGCAGAACACATGCCTGGGAAACGATGTGTGCTTTTGTAAGACTGCTGATGAAGTTGCCACAAGGGGATGAAGGAATTTAAGGAGTGGGTTAGTTTTCTGTACTTTTTGTTTTGTCATTTGTATAAAGGGACAAAGAAACATGACTTTTGCTGACCAATTATCTTGTTAGTGTAGGTTCTTTCAAAGCAACTAATGGAATTTGAAAAAAACAAGAAAAGAAGGGCTTGTTATATGTGTCAAGAAAGTAAATATATTCCCTTTAAGATGAGGTAACTTATTGTTGGGATTAACAGATCCCCACACTTGAAAAGTTTTATGTTCTTGGGCTGGGGAGAGAGCTCAGTGGTCTAAGCTCCTGCCTGGCCAGTGCAAGGTCTAGGATTTGATCCCCAGTACCACACGCCATGCCAGCCATGGAAACCAGGGCATGCCGTGCTGGTCACTGAAACCAGGCATGATGGTGCATGTTCAAGCTGTGTAGTGAGACCCTGTACCAAATAAATAAATAGAAGATTTTTTAAAAAAGGTTTTGTGTTCTTCTATCTGGGGTTAAAAGATGGAGAGGTAGTTTGACAGGTGACTTCAGGTGGCCTTAAATGTAACAAGAGAAAGGACAGCCTAGCTGCAAAGGGGGGGTGGACTTTACCCCACTCTATGGGAGATAACAGGGTAAGACAGACTGATGGGAAAGCAAAGCATATTTGGGGATGGCGAGGAATTCTACTTTGAAGTTTAATGGTAACAATGCTGGTGATGGGGGCCAAGCATGTACATATTTGTGCATAGAAATGGAGGTTGCAGTGGAAAATGTTGGTAAGAAACAGCCTGATTCTTGTCAGTCAGTATTTACCTTATTATCACCCATTTCAGGTGATAAAACAGGTGATAGCCTGGGATCCCTACGAAGTTAACGCAGCAGTGTTGTTCGTTGCCTCTCCTTTCTCATCACCTACTTAGGAGCTGGTCCCCTGAGTGCAAACTTTTTCTATTCCTACCTTGTTGAAATCACTCTTTACAATCACTGTGATCCTTCAGATCAGGACTCTTGACTTGGTTCTCAATTCCTTAACCTCTTGAGTGTAACTGGTACCCATTACGTACTATAGACATGCATGCATTTTTTTTTTCCCCAGAAACTTGTCTGTCCCCTCTTTCTCCTAGGAGATAAAGGCTTGAAAAACAGTGATGCAAGTACAAATTCATAGCCAGACAGGAAGAATAACTTCTGGTGCTGTATTACACAAAAGGTTAATATAGTCAATCATTTGCATCATATAATTCAAAATAACAAATAGGATTTTCAGTGTTCTTGTATAAATGATAAATATTTAACATGATAGATACTCCAAATATCTGCAGTTAAGTCAATAAAGATGTACAATTATCTGTCAACACAAAAATAAGAAGAGCAAGGAACAGTTGAGAACTAGGGATAGAAATATCCTTCACCTGTTTCTGTGAGAAAAGTGAGTTAGGACAAACTACATGTTGACAAGAGAGAGGATGAGTTCAGAGAATCAAGTAAGCAATGATATTAAGCCTAAAAATCATGAAGTAGAAAGGCAATGTGAGAAAAGTACAAAGCAGTCTGCAGTACCAACCTCAGCTCTCTGGGGAGAGGGGAACCTGACTCTGAGCACAAGGTAAGGTTGGGGCGCGGGTGGCCCCATGATAAGCAATGGATGGGCAGATGACAGGAGAAGCCCACATAGGCAAATCAGTAATTACAGTATGTCTCATAAATAGAATCAAGTTTGAAGGTCAGGTGTGGTGCTGCATGTCTGTAATACCAGCATTTGGGAGGCTGAGGCATGCAGATCATTGAGAGTTTGAGGCCAGACTGGACTACGAAGTGAGTGCAAGGCTAGCTCGAGCTGCACAGTGAAACCCTGTCTCAAAAAAGGGGAAACTAAAGCAAACACAATACAAAAATCAAGCATGAAACAAAATCACATGATCAACTCAATAGATCCAGAAAGATGCTTTGACAAAACACAACATATCTTTATGATGGAGATATGAATAAATTAGGTATAGAAGACTCTCACAGCATAATAATAAATGATAATATACAACCAACCCAGAACCAATATCATATTGAACAGAGAAAAATTGAAAGCCTTTCCTTTAAATTCAGGAAGACAAGGGTGTCCATTCTCAGCATTTTTACTTAATATGGTTCTTGAAATCCTACCTACAGCAATTAAGAAACAAAGGGATAATATACACAGAAAAGGAGAAAGTAAAAATTTGCCTGTATGCCGATGATATGATTCTTTATTAACAAGAACTTACAGATGCCACCAAAAGGCTCTAAGAAGTAATAAATTCAGCAACTAGCGAAATACAAAAACATACAAAAATCAGTAGCTTTTCTCTATAGCAATACACAAACCTGCTGAGAAGGAATTTGGCAAAGCAATTTCTTTCATAATAGCTTAAAAAACATTAAAAGTGAAATTTACTAAAGAGATAGAAAAATTCTACAGAAAAAAGATATAAACACTAAAGAATGACTTCCCTTCTTTATGGATTGGCATAAGCAACATAGTTAAAATGGTCATATTATTGCTGGGTGTGGTGGTGCACACCTGTAATCCCAGCACTTGGGAGACTGAGGCTGAGGGTCAGTGCGACTTTGAGACCAGCCTGGGCTACAAAAGTCAGGTCAAGGCCAGCCTGAACTGCATTGTGAGACCCTGTCTAAAAAAGACAAAAAGCTAAATAAATAAAATGGTCGCATTACTTAAAATGACCAAGAGATTCAATGAAATGTCTATCAAAACAGTAA
This sequence comes from Capromys pilorides, assembly GCA_004027915.1. NCBI lineage: Eukaryota > Metazoa > Chordata > Mammalia > Rodentia > Capromyidae > Capromys > Capromys pilorides. Next base: position 16,119 of record PVKN010009848.1, read on the forward strand.
TGACATTCTTCACAGAACTAGAAAATACTATCAATAGCCAGATAAATTTTTTTTTCTTTCTGTATTTAGGGCAGGGTCTACAGGGTATCAAGGGTCTCATTACATAGCTTGGACTCATAGGGATTCTCTTGTTTACAGCCTTCCAAGCGGTGGGATTACAGGCAGGTGACATCACACTTAGTCTCATTCACCATCTCAGCGCATCCCAGGGGCAGGGCCTGCATGGCAGGCCCAGGATCAAACCTTGGCCCCTGAGTCTGCCTAAGCAGGCACTTTAGTCTGCTGAGCTATCAGGCCAGCACAATAGCCAGATAAATCTTGATCAAAAAGAACAATACTGAAGGTATCACAGTACCTGATTTCAAAAAGAGAAGAGGATTAGGAAATAAATCCAAGTGGCTGCAATCATCTGCTTTGACAAAAGTACCAGAGTCACATCTTGGAGTTAAGCTAGCCTCTTCAACTAACTATAATGGGAAAGCTGGATACTGAGACACCAAAGATTGAAACTAGATTCCCAAATTTTCTCTTGTACATGTAACTCAACATGGATTAAAGACCTAAATACGAGAACAGAAAACACAGGGGAAACACTTTTAAGATACAGGCATAGACAATGATTTCTGAATAAAGCTCAGGAAATAATAACAAAAACCTACAAATTGGATTGCATCAAATTATAAGGCTTCTATTTAGCAATGGAAACAATCAACAGAGTGAAAAGACAATGTACAGAATGAGAGAAACTGAAAAATTTTACTAGCTGCTCTTCCACCAGAGGACTAAAATCAATAATGCATGAAAAACCAAAGAACTTAAAATGAAGAAAACATAGCCCAATCAATATATAGGTAAATGAAAAATAATTATACGAAGAAATGCTCAACATCTTCAACTATTAGGGGAATGCAAATCAAAAATTGCATTTAAATGATGGTGTAATCTCAGCCAGAACAACCAGCTCCAAAATTACAAAACATAATAAATGCTGGTGAGGATTCAGGGTAAAAGGAACACTTCTACACTGTTGGTAGTAATGTACACTAGCACATCCACTGTGAAAATCACTATGGTGATTTCTCAAAAATTAAAAATAGATCTCCCACATGAACTGGCCATACAACTCCCTTGCATAAAGCCGCGCTAGTTAAAATCAGCATACTGTGCAGGTATCTGTATTTCCATGTTTACTGTGGCACAACTCAATAGGCAAGATACAGAAGCAGTCCAGGTGCCTGGCAGCTGATGACTAAAATGTAGCACACACTCATACAGTGCAGTGTAATTCAGGCACAAAGAAGAAAAAGAGCCATTTGCAGTAAATTGTATGGAACTGGAAATCATGTTAAGCAAAATAAGACAGACTCAGAAAGACAAGTGCTGTTTTCTCTTATATGTGTGGTGTAGAGAAATAAAGTGATGTGAAAGTAACACAGAAGCTATTGTAGAAGAGAAGGGGCTCTAGGGAGGTAGGGAAGTGGACAAAGGAGGGGACTAGTGGAGTCAGATAGGAGCAAATTATGCTTCACATGTATCAAAATGACACAATGAAACCTAATATAATTATTCTGTACCTACACACACAATAAAAAACAAAAATAAAACTATTAACAATCTTCAGCCTAAATGTTCCAAGATTGTGCTTTGGAACATTTTATCTCTAAACTCCTGAAGAATTTTTTCTATACTATTTTTATTGCAAATAATTTATTTTACTATGATATGTACCTCTTGCTTTCACCACTAGGTTACCTTATTGGAAGGCAGAACATGTCTCTAATGCATGTGGGTATCAGACAATTCTGCATTGTACCTAGAACAAATGTGACTGGTATTTCCTTTTTTTTTTGTCTTTTTGACAGGGTCTCGCAGGCTGGTCTTGAGCTCACTTTTGTACCCCAGGCTGGTCTCAAAGTTGCACTGATCCTTCTGCCTCGGCCTTCCAAGTGCTGGGATTTTAGGCGTGCGTACCACGCCTGGCTATGACTGGTATTCCAATTATTTTGATTTGGTAAAATCCAGAGGTATATGACCCACCATAAAATCAGAGCTATGATATTGTAGCCAAGAGATGACACATGTTGTGAGATAAAATGGGATGAGTATTGTAATTAGAAATCACTGTATAAGGTAGCTGTGGTGAGCTGACAGCTGGTGAGCAACATGTATCACCCAGCTGAACTGAATCAGCCTGCTGCTGGGTGTGGAAGGTACACCTGAGGATTGTTACTAACACTGTAAAGAGAGAACTGGAGGGGAACATGCTGTGGGCTGTTGGCTCTCCCAGAGAAGCCTGTCGTGCTGTTTTTCATGGTACAAACTCAGCTGTTGGTTATCACTGGAAGAGCCTGAGACTTTACTGTCTCTGACGATGGCTGTGGTTCTTTTTGGGGAAGCTCTGGGCCTTACCTTGAGCATTTATTGCTTCCTGGCTTCAGCGCAGGTCCCTTTTCCTGCTGACACAGATTCTTTGTTCGGCTGTCACAGACTTTCTAGCTTCCACCACTGACCTTTGGGCCTTCCTAGTGCTGATCCTTGCTACAGACTTGCACGAGACATTATTCAGCTGGACTCAGGCAAGACACTGCTGTGGAATTCAGGCCCTCAGCTGGATTCTCTGGGTTTCTAGTGAGTGGGCAGGTCTCCTGCACTCAAGCATTTAACTCTCTGTATGAATACTATGAAATTCCCTTACACACCCTGACTGTCCTGGTCAGGTTACTGCATTATCAGGTCAGTAAGCCAATGAAATAGTCATGTCAAAATATGTCTCCCCAAGGAAACAAAATAACCTCACAAATTTTAGGGCAATAAAATTTAGGGTTTATTTTAAATCCATGGTGAGTTTCATGGTTGCCAGAAGTTATGAGAAGTTCATGATTTATAAATCTGAAACAGTAGCCCTAACTTATGTTTGTCCTTTTATGAAATACATTTAACACTAAGTAAAGAATATAGATAAAATCACAGACTCATTGGAATAGTATTACATTTCTTATTCTAGTGTACCTTGTCTTACAAGTTTCCTCTGCGGCTTATTAGAAACTGAAACTCTTTCATCATTCTTCGTTGGTGAAATATTCTTTTTGCTCTTCCACTGCCCCAACCCTTCCTGCTCCTATTTTTTTTTTTTTAAGTACAAAAATGGATGCACATGAAAGCCAAAGATCCTACTTTCAGAAGATCTTGAATTCTATTATTTGTCACATTGGAAACTAATTAAAAAATTTAGGGAGATAGCTCAGTGTCCCTAAATTTAGGGCCAGGGAGATAGCTCAGTGCCTGCCTTTCAAGTGTAAGGTCCTGAGTTCAATTTGTGGTACCAAAGGGCGAAAAATTCATTTTAGAGTCAGAAGTTACTTTGCAAACAAAGAATTGCATTCCACTAAAATAGATCTTATGTGGCCACTGAATATTAACAAACTTTTAGTTTGAAAAGTATTTTTAAGACAGAATTTGGATATGGAGACATTTCCTTCATTATCACAGGTGAAAAAAACTACCTATATTTTATAAAGACAAAAATTATAATTATAGTTGAATTCATATTACTACATGAATTAAGACTCTAAAAACTAGAAAACAGAGGGAAACTTGACATAGAAGAGAAAAAGAATAGAAGAGGAATAAAGGATGTAATCAGAATGCAAAATAAAAACAATCCAGTCAGTGTGTCTTGAAGTAGGACTATACATTTTATTTCTGTCAGTGACAGTATCACATTTCCTAACACCAGCATATTCTGTTTTGTTTTTAGTCATCACTGGACTCTGACACAAATTTGCAGCATATATTTTTAACATTTATGAGTATTACTAAAAACTACTATGTTGACGAAAGTTTAAATTTTACTAACAGGACACACTGTATATCACCCCTTCAATTTACATATTTTATGGCAAAGAATTATAATCTTACACTGTCACACCTCAGTGTGGTTTTCCTTTTAATAAAAAGCCAGTGCTTATGTAAACAGTAATTTCTGAGATATGAAATCTGATAATTTCTAAATATCACCTCAAATATATATAAACTGAAAGATTATCCTACATGCTTGCTCATTTTATATGTCAAAAACCCCAGGAACAACATTAAAAGAGGTGACATTTGTTAAAAGGCCACTATGGTTAACTTCCTGTTGCTGGAGTCAGTACTGCGGTCACTATCAATTTCCTGGATGTCTTGAGGCTAGAAGTTGATTTGGTCAAGGCAAACATCAAGTTATTCCACTTTGTTTAGATGACTGAATAGCCACACTTAGCCACGTTTTCCAAACAGACAGTGCTAGTCAGGTTACTCCAATGCCAGGTCAGCAAAGGCATCAGAGACATCTGGGGTGACCTGCGTGGAAACGCTGGCTTCTGTGACATTGAGATAAATGTCATACTGCTGGTCCAGGCCAAGGTAGCAGTCACTCATGAGATACAGTGTGAAGATATACCTAAGATGTGAAAACAGAACGAAGACATCAAATCGTCTTCAAGTCACAGTCAAATTTAATTCTTTTGGAAATTTAGTAAGGTTCTGCTTACCTTCCAGGTACTTCAGGGGTATAAAAGGAAAGGGAAACGTCGTGATGATTCCGAACATATCCTACTCGTTTTAAAGCAATAAGCTCTCTCTTGTCTACTTCTCCTAATATCAAAAACCATCCTTCATCTTTTGATTTGGGAAACCGGGGGGCAACTGCACAGCTTTCTTGCTTTCCCTATAATCAAAAAAAGATAGAACATTAGCACTGGCTACCCTTTCCACACTGCTTGGTGGTGGTGGAAAGGTCATGTTATCTTACTTGAATGCTACATATTACATACTTCATGTCTGTCTTGTATGTTTACACCCTCTGTTTGGTGTCTGTACACTCTTATGTACCTTTCTTTAAGACTTGCAGAACAAAGACACCACTTTGTGACTGTAACAACAGAACATTTGGCTCAGAATAGAAAGCTCTGAATCTTCACATAACAATGGTAAATTCTTTTGTCCTATCTAAAACTATTATTATTTTTTAAAGAGTACAAATTAGAATTAAAACGAAAAAATGTCTTTTCACCTAAAGTAATATGACTTTCATAGTATTTGTTGTAATGTATAGCATAGTCTTTCAACTGTTGTTCATATTACCAGATAAATGCATGTAAAATTGGAGGGAAAAAAAGAAATGCGTAAGAAATTAAGAAGAGAAAAACTACAATTTGAAAACAGGACAGAAAACAAATTAAGCATTCACTGCTCCTTTCTATAGATTGGCAGACATGCACAGTACATTTGTCTAAACCATCCTGCTTACATAGAGGTAAATCTCTTTCCCCCACTCCATCTCCAGTTTGGGAGTTTTCTTTTTCTCTGTTGGACATTTGCTTCGAAATGTAGAAACTTTTCAAAAAAGATGAGATCCTAGTTCTAGGTTGTTAGAGCTATTCTATGCGGTTCAGTTTTTGTTTATGAACTCTCTACTTCCCTCTATGTCTTGAAGATTTCCACATACATTTTCCTTGAGAAAATATAGTGTTTCTGTTCTAATATTTAAATCTTTGATCCATTTTGACTTTAGCTTTGTATAAGGCATGTGAAAGGCCAGTTTTTCCAGCATCATTTATTGAAGAGGCTATCTTTTTACCAGTGAGCATGTTTAGCCCCTTCATCAAAGATAAGGTGGCTGCACGTGTTTGTAGTTATATTTGTACCTTCCAATCTGTTCCACTGATCCTCAGATCTGTCTCTATGCCAGTACCATGCTGATTTTTTATTTTTAATAAGAAATAACAATATGAGTTTCAAAACACGTTAGTAGTGCATTCATAATAACTGATACATTTAATATTGTTGTTCTCATAGTTTTACAGAGCACAGGGTGTAGATATGATAAATTTTCTAATTCATATTAGTAGGGGAGGAAAAAAAGAAAAAAAAAACTTCTCTTTGTACAAAGAGGGAGTAGTTGTATACACAGTCCAACGTTCCATAATTGCAGTGGGCTACTGGTGAAACTGGCAGTGTTGGAGGCTGTTGGTATAAGCTTCTTACAGCATATCATACTAATCTAGCTCTACATTCTATACCTTGTAATTAAGCTTTTCTGCTGGGTGATCAAGGGCAAGTTAAGGCCAGACCTGTATAACAGAACATTCATCTTTTGTATCTTCCAGGGTCAAATCCCCTCAGGATTAACTTTGGAACCATGTATAGTGCCTTTGTAGAACTGTTGCCAGTGTCAGCCATTGGGACGAGTCATGGCCATTGCTTGACCAGTTTGCTTTCTGTGATCACGCTGATTTTATCACAGTAGCTTTAGAGTACAATTTCAAGTCAGGGATTGTAATACCTTCTGTCTTTCCTTTGTTTCCCAATATTGCTTTTGATATTCTAGGCCTCTTCTGGTTCCAAATGAATTAGAGGAAATTTTTCTCTAGCTCCCTGAGGTATGCTAATGGTATTTTAATTGGTGTTGCATTCAATCTGTACAACTATTTTGGGAGTATGGTAATTTTCATAATGTTGGTCCTTTCTATCCAGGAGCATGGAATATTTTTCCATTTTTTCAAATTCTCTTCCATCTCTTTTCTCAGAGTACTGTAATTTTCACTGTATAAATCTTTTATGTCCTTTGTGACACTGATTCCTAAGTATTTCATTTTTTTGGATGTTACTGTGAAAGGTGTGGTTTTCCTAATTTTTCTCTCATTGTATTGTGTACAAAAATGCTATTGATTTTTGGGTATTGACTTCGTATCTTGCTACATTGCTCAATTTGGTGATGACATCTACAAGACTTTGGAGTCCTCTATGTAGAGTATCACGGCATCTACAATTAGTGATAATTGGACTTCTCTTCCAATCCTTATTCCTTTTATTTCTCTCTCTAATTGCTCTAGCTAATGTTTCAAGAATAGTATTGAATAGGAGTGGAAGACAGTGCACATACTTGTCTTGTTCCTGAGTGTAAAGTGAAGGTCTACAGTTTTGATCATTTAGTATGATGTTGGTGGTTGGTTCTCATAGATGGCTTTCATCAGGTTGAGATATTGACCATCTATTTAGATTCTCTACAGGGCTTTTATTATGAATGAGTGTTGGACTTTGTCAAAAGCTTTTTCTGCATCTACTGAGATGATCACGTAGTTTTTGTTTATGGTTCTATTGATGTGGTATATTACATTTATGGATTTATGTATGTTCAACTATCCCTGCACCCCTGTATTCCACTTGGTCATGATGTATAATCTTGATGATTTGCTACCTCTGTTTGCTAACATTTTTTAGGTTTTTTTTTTTTTTTTTTTT
>PVKN010009849.1:0-23299 GCA_004027915.1 Capromys pilorides
CAAGGTATCCTATGGTACTACCTTTCAAAGGGCCCAGTTACTTGTACTAATACAACATGGGATAAATTAATCCCTTTTTCACTACAGTGAGAAAATTCCAAACCTTTGCTCTGTAGACTAAATATCTGAACAGAGAAACTGCCAAAATAGGGTAACAAAATAAGAACATAGAGAAGCTATGTTCCAAGTTGGTGTTTGTCATTAAACATTGGTTACTGAGAAAATATGGTTTCCATATGGGACATGCTGTATGTAATTTACACAAACCACATTGGTAATTGATTCTATCAAGTGGCACAAAAACTCAGGTTATGACTTCCACAATGGAAGATTAAGGAAGTTGCTGGGCTGAATTAGGAGAAAAAGACCTCTGTTGGTGCGCACTCTTTTTCTGGTGGTGGAGCATGCACCATCTCTTGGGCCCAGACTTTCATGTTAAAGGATGAGATATTTAGGGTCTAATTTTAGCATGATTGTGTTGACAAAGTAGCACTGAGCTACACCCCCTTTTCCTTAAGTAGAAAAGAAAGAAGGGTATTAGTTAATAAGGCGCTAGGCTTTGGAGTGGCCACAACAAACTTTAGTTGGAGCAAGAATAATAGAATATTAATCTGTTGTCTTTTGAGTTCAGGCCTCACACTGCTTGAATATGTGTGTCTTGTTGGTTTTGTGCACCCTTATTTGCTGAGACAGAATCCAAACCTGAGGCCCTGAGTGTTGTTCTTTGGTACGGAGCCATCATACCTTAGTAAATAGAATTTTGCCCTTTCTTTTTAGATGCCTAAACAATGGCAATAATCTATAACTAACTGCTATTCGTTATGTTGCAGAGGCAAATTGCTCAGAAAATTATGGATAATTTTAAAAAGATGAAATACAGGTGGCTCATCTGAAACAGACTCCAATTAAAACCACATTGTATTAAAGTCTGCTTCAGATGGGCTCCTCTTCATGCTAAATATGAATGAAGCAACAATTTTAGGTATAATAGCTGGTATCTGGATTTTAATGTGATCAGCTCTCATGCTTCAGGGCCTGACTATCACCAGCTAGTATTAAGAAACCTGCCTTCCTATAAAACTCGATTACATTTTCCCCTAAGAATATTGAGGTAGGAATTATTGAGAAAATGTCTTTTATGAGATATAGACTTTGCATAAAAGGTGGTGTTAAAATTTTGCTGTTGTCAGAATTGGCATTGTACTGTGGTGTCTGGGAGCTGAAGACGTTAAATCAGATCTTAGGGCAGTACTTCAGTCAAAGATATGGCGCTGTGTTCCCAGTGTAATGTGTGGTCTAGACCTAGGTGAATCCTGTGTTGTGGTTTGTATGCGTGGCTGTACCTGCCACCTTATAAAGAAAATAACTTATTAGTTTTGGTTGGTCTCATATGTCCCACAAGTCAGTTTCTTTAATGCGATTTTATTAATTTGCACAGTTTGACCTGATAAACGATTTGGGAATACTGTACCATCATATAAATAGGTTAATTTTCATCTAGTCTTTTTTTTTTTTTTTTTTTTTTTTTTTTTTTTTTTTTTTTTTTTGCTTTCAGGCTCCAAAATATATGAAAGCTTATCAAAAATACAGTGTGTTTAAACAAAAAATTAGCATAAAAACACAGTCCTCCAAGCGCTCCACCTCAGCTCTGGAAGTCGTCTTTCATGAGTGTCTCCAAAAGATACAGTTGACAATAATAAGGTCAGTACTGCTGCTGCCAGTGCCACCTGACGAAAGCCAAGCTCGTATAAACGTGACAGTGTGTCCTGAGCCACTGTACTCACTGACCTGGCACCAGAGGCCTCTGCCTGTTCCCTGAGGTCAAAATGGAAGGGCAATGTTTTCAATTCACACTGGACATGGAGGCAGCTACAACAGACCCCCGAGAAACAGAGCATCTAGAAGTTCCTCGGATAACAGAAAGGCGGATGGGACGAATGTGTTTGAAGAGAAGGGGAGGGCTTTATATGTTACTATAATATATTCTGTACAAAGTTAAATATTTACTGTAGTTTTGGATCCCATTTTGTAGGAGGCTGTGTCAGTTTTTGGTTCGCCCTTGTAAAGGAATAATTTCCTAATTTGAGGTACTGGTAAGTGAACTTGGGGAGGGTGCGAGAGCACAGGACTGCGTTTTGACGTCTCAGTGCCTGAGACAGTCCTTGCTTCCTAGAGCCCGTTCAGTAAGTGCTTCTGTGATAGAAAGTAAAGGGAAGGGAAGGAAAGTAGGGCTTGGGCACCCACGCAGAGGATGAGGAGGCCGGCAGTCCTGAGGCTGGGGCGGAGGGGCGCTGTGGAGCTGAAGTTCTCACGTGCTTCCCCCTCCTCCCTCCTAGACATGCCTTGCCCTCCGTCCAGCCTCTCTCTGCTGCTTCCTGAAGTCCTTCCAAAGACAGCGAGTTAGCCTTGCCTCCCTACCCTGCTCTCTGCACGCGGCGCTGTACAGCCTGTTAATGAGCCGTCTGTCTTCTCTTGCAAGTGGGTGGCTTTGTGTGATGAGGGTCTCACCAGCCTGACTTGGTACTTGTTAAACCCTTGGTCGTTGGTCCACAAGTATTTGCTGGGTGAGGGTCCACATCGGTTCTCTCAGAAGTCACCCACTGAAATCTTTTCACTTACTAGCTATGATTTCAAGCCCCTTATTACTAGAGTTTGGTCATTCATGGAATTATGTCTGCCATGCTTCAAATGGAATATGCATATTCTACAGATGTGCTCTGTTGCATTTGTCCTGTTACAGCATCCTAGATCTACCTGAGACTCCTGGGTAGGTGTTTTGCTGGGGACTCTGCTGTGTCTGGGGAGAGGGATGGTGACTCTATATTTTTTTTTTTAAAACATTTTTATTTTATTTTATTTTACTGTTATTACTTTTTGTGGCTGGCTCAGCCCACCTGGGGGCGGGGCTGGTGCAGCATGTGGTGCCTGGGATTGAACTGCAGTCCTTGTCTAAGTTTGCCTAAATAGACTCTTTAGACCATTGAGCTATCCCGCTGGCCCCTCAGACATATAGTTTTTAAGAACAGTTTAAAATAGACCAATTTTTAATTTTGAGAAAAGCTGCATTTTTTAATAATGTGTTGGGATTTCATATATGACTACTAGTGAAGCCAGTGACTATAGATTTCTTAATCAAATTTATCACATTGTGGTTGGATTCTTTTATTTTTGTTGTTGTTCGTTTGTTTTGTCTTTTTGGGACAGGTTTTCATTATGCAGCCACTTTGTAGCCCAGGCTGGTCTTGGACTCACAATAGTCCATGTGTCTCAGCCTCTTGTGCTGGGATTGCAGGCATGCGCCACCTTACCTAGCAAATTTGTCACATTGTAGAAAAGGAGACAAATTGCATTTTTTAAAACTTTCTGTAACGTATGCTTATTAAATAAATGAATTCACAAAATGAAGCTGAACACTACTAAATTGCCAACATTTCTGTCCACAAAGGTGTTAATCATTTTAAGATATTTAAAATTTTTCCCCTTTTATTTGTTAAAAATCAAAACAAGTTCATAGTGTGTATACTGCTTTCCAAGTATACACCTTATGCTTATTTATGTAGTGTTTCTATCTTTCCCTATCATTAAATGAATTACTGAGTTTTAATGAGGTCTTAGTAATTTTTTAATTAACTTTCTGATATTTTGCGTAATTTGATACAATTTTATATTAGATTTAGCTCGCAAAGTGGTATCAACTAGTCACTGCTCTTCTAAAACCTTGTGCCTATTTATCAGTGTACCATTGTTTAACTTAAACTCAAGGGCCAAGGTTTTCTTTAATTAGTGCAGTGAGTCCTCTGACCACCCTTTGAGTGCTGTACTGATGATCGCTTCATTCAAAACAAAATTATTCATAGAACTGTGGTATAAACCAGAGCAGAAATGACTGGTAGATCAGGTTACCCTGGAAGGAAGCATCTTTCATTATACGTTTTTGTTTTTTTTTTTTTTTTTTTCTTTCTCTTTTTTGTGGAACTAGGGACCTAGGGATTGAACTCAGGCCCTTGAGCTTGCCAGCAAGTGCTTATTCTACTGAGCTATCTTCCCAGCCCCTCATTATAAGTTTAGAATAATGTGTTTGACTAAATTAGGGAATAAAGGGAAACAGTAAAGGCACCCAGGAACTTTCTTTTAAAATTTGACTTCACTGTATTTAAGACACTTGCCCACTACTAAATTAGTTCCACCATTAGCTTCTTTTCTGATCAAGACTTTGCGAAAGGGAAGAATGACAACTCTAGCTGTTTGTTGTTTTTCAGACCAAGCCTCCGATGGTGTTTTGGGTCTATAAAAGCTACTGACCACTTAATGATGTTGGCAGAAGTTTTATTAGTTACGGTCTTTGCAAACTGTAAATTATAAAAATTCTACCATTTCCACTTACAAACCTAGATTAATGTTGCTGGAATGTTTTCCCCTTTTGACAGTAATGTTTATTCATTAGAATGTTGTTGCACCGAAAGGAAAAGTACATTTGTGTAAAAATATCTGAGACTTGCCAAGGAAATTTTTCAGAATACTCTGTGGTTACAGATGAAGCTTATTGTTGTATAAAAGGCAGGCTTAAATCGTAGAATACAGTAGTTCATGGCCTGAGTTGATAATCTGCAAATTGGGGGGTGTGTGTGTGTGTGTGTGTGTGTGTGCGTGTGTGCGTGCCCTGCTCTGCTTAGCTGGGTCTAATGCTGTGTGCCTCCACCCCCTTTACTTGTTTAGATTCACAGCTAGGCACCCTCTGTGGTCTGAGGCAAATTCCAAAAGATGCACGCGGAAAGATGGTTGTGGGGCACAGAGGCCTGTTCCTTTTCTTGTCCCCTTGTAGCTTTTCATCTTCCAAAATACTAAGTTTTAAAGATTTGTGTCTTCTTCTCTCTACCTTTGTAAGTTCTAAAACTTTCTCTAAACAAGATGGCTGGCGCGTTCTGGGGACAGAGCGGAGACGCAGCACAGAGACAGGGCCGCCCGGAGAAGGCAGACACGCTTACATTGCTTGTGGCTTTTCAGTCCAGCTGCTTTCAGATGGGTTGGCTTGTTCAGTGCTGGTTCCCCTGCCAAAGCAAGACTGTCACGCAGCTGGTAGTACTTACTGTACTTGCGGGAAAGTATGTGATTCATTAGTTGGAACCGTATGTTTTTCACCAGTTCTGGTCATGTTTTTGTTAGGATGTGGTAAAAACATAAGCAGGGGGTGAAGGGACAGTGGCAGCGTGTGACTCGTTAAGGCCTGGCCCCCACCCATGATTAGCTGAATTGTACATCATAAAATGTCCTCTGTACCCCATAAGACAAATGACTTAATTTTTCATTCTTCAGTTGAGGTCATTTAGTCATAAGTAGTAAAAATTATCAACACTGAGCTCCTTTTGTCTTCTCTCTTTCTGCGAAGTATTATGATCCTTTTCAACTCCAGATTATAATATGAAGAGAAGTCATGCAAGTAAGAGACATTAATTTGCTGAAAAATACCCATGACGGGCAAAGAACTTTAACTGGAATGAACTCTTGCTACTGATAAAATGTGAGTGTGGTATTCAGCTAATAAGAAACACTTCACGTGCTGCAGGGTGTGAAGAGGACGGTCGGGGGAGTTTCTCTGTCTGCACGTGACCAGGCAGACTGAAGTTCTGTGGCTGGCCAGGTGAGACACTGTGCCTTCAGACAGTCCTGGTGTCAGTCTCGAGCGTGCACCGGGCCTCGTGAAGTCACCCGTGCTGCAGTCGCAGGGACCTGCAGGGGTGGCGGGGCCTTGCTGGCCTGCTGCCAGGCGTTCTGAGTACTTAGCACCGGTGTAGGCCCGCGGTCTTGGGGGACGGAGCCCGCGCTCCGCGCCTCTCGGCTCTGCCGGGTTCTCTTTACATAGGCATTTGCGTTAACATTTACCTTCCTGCCCCGCAGTCCGACGCTGCGGTGCTTCCCCTTTGTCCCCACTCTCATAACCTGCTGTTGAGACAGGTGACATTTTCAGTCTTTGTAGGTAAAATATTGGCGGATTACGCCCGTGCCGCCGCCGCCTCGCGCAGCGCTGCGCGCTCACCTCGCCCCGCGTTGCGTTGCGTCCGTCGCTGCTGCGGGAGGTGCGCCCCGCAGAATTAGAACCAGGTCTGTCTCTGACAATTAGCTCAGCAGGCTGCAGCATAAATAGCGGCGTGCGCTCGGGGGCTGTAGTCGGCGACACGGCTTAACAGAGCGTGAGAAGGTGCATCTGTTCCGTGCCTACATTCCGTGGCTTCACTGTCACTGGGAAGCCATGAACGTGGAGACAGGCCTGTGCTGTGGGTAAACAAGTGGCAGGCAGTACGTGGCAGGCTGTGAGTGCGGAATCGCTGCTCCACTCGGCAGCTGTCACCCCTGTGCTGGGCGCAGGCGCTCCCGGGATCTGCTGGGCCGCACCTCCAGAGGAGAGACCCTGACCTTCGAGAGCCTGGGGGGCAGCTCAGAGAGAGGGCAAGGAAGCCCAGAGCAGGGCAGCCGGGCCTCCTGGCCTGGGCTGAGCAGGAAGGGGGCCAGCCCAGGAGCCAGGCTTTCCTGCAGGTCGGGCCCCGGGATTCACTCGCAGACCGGAGCCAGTCTCTCTTGTCACCCATTTTCCCTGCCCTTCTCGCTCACCCTTCGCGTGGCTGCTACTGGACTTTAGGTCAGAAAGGCGCGGTGACTCAGTCAGTGGTCGGTCCCTCACTGGTGACCTGCGCTGCGCGGCGGCAGACGACGTCCACAGGGCTTGCAGGCATGAATTTGCTTCTCCATTTGGCATGGCAGAAGCACCTTTTAAAGACTTTTTGCTTTTATTTAGGAATGTAATGGTTTTTAAAGTTCGCTGTTCTTCCAGTTTCAGAAATCCCAGGGGGTCCTGGGTAGTTGCATGGGTGTCATGGTGAGCGTTCCCCACGTTCCTGGTCTTACCCTCTTTGAACCCACTCTGCTTTGTGATATTCCAGGTCTGCAGGCAGGCCTCGCGAAGTTATTTTCAGTGCCTGCATCTGGGTGGGAGAGGCAGTTACGTTAGAAGGTCCTTGCTCGTCCAGGGGTGTTTCGTTTTAGAGCCCCAGCTAGCTCCTTGTCCCTCAGGAGAGGGCCTGATGCTAATGGCAGCCCCACCCCCATTTGAAGCAAAAGTGATTCCAGTTGGCCAGGTCTGAGGGTGGATGGCAGAAGGCGCTCCGAGGGCTGCGCTGCATTTGAAGTGCTCCTCTTGGAGTCCCTGGAGTAGCCGCAGAAGCCCTTTGGCCTCCTCCTGGAGCTCTGACAGCCTCACCTGCATTCCTGCTGTCCAGACTCATCTTTTATTGCCCCCTGTCTTTATGCAGGGGTGTCTGTGAGGCAGAGCGGGGTGCCCGAGTGGGGGTGGGGGCAGGGAGGTGCAGGAGGAGCATCCTTTCTGGTCCCTTGTTCCAAAGGAGAAGCTTAAACAGGAAAGCATCTCACTGTCTGGAGAGTTGGGGATGCCCAGACTCTCTATCTTTGTAACATCTTTCCTGTAAGAAGTTTAATAAGCCAGCTGTGCCTTTTTAAAAAAGCCAGTGGGTTCCATTTTTCATTTGTGTGCCCCTCCTTTTTCTCGGAGCTTTCACTCCCTCTTTCCTTATGCCCCCTCCCCCCCTTCCCTTTATCTCGGGAGTTCCCTGAGTAGCAAGACTGAGAAAGAGCTGAGGTTTATGTTAGAAGAAATTAAGGTTAATGATCATTGGCTCATTTTCATATTCTGTGGGTGTGGATGGAGGAGTAATCAGCGCAGGTGGCCCTGCCAGTTGGGAGTTTTTCTTTGTCATCAAGAAAATAAGGAGAGTGCCAGGATTGAATTACCACAACTATTTCAGGACTAAACATATTTCATTTCCCGATCGGGTCTGGTTTAAGGACACAAAGCTGACGTTAATTTTTTCCAAAGAAAGCACAGCAATTTTTTTTGTTGTTGTATAATTTGACTGAATGCATAGGGTACATGCATGTTCAAATTTAATTCTAGTATAATCTTACAAATAATTCTCCAAAAAGCAAAGGGGTCTTGATTCAGTTTGACAGTTTATGTTTCTGTGCCCAATTACCACTTGGTTATTGAATGTTAAAGAGCTGCTCTTGGAGATGCGCTCTCTCAGCTGCGGAGTCGGCTCCAGCTGCTGCTCTTCCACGTGAGGCGCCCCTGCCATCTTCCTAAAGGACGTGCACCTTGGAAGGAGTTGTGTTCAGCTAGCAGAGCAAGTGGAGGGTTTGGTTAGCAAGCGCTTGCTGGCCTCAAGAGACTGAGTGCGTTCTAATTTCAGCCTCATGAAACCCATTCTTTTAAAGAAACGTTTTTGGATGACAAAAATTTTAAATGCCCAGATAAACTGAGGAAAGGACCAAGGCTTTTAAAACTATGACCTCTGCTTGAAACTATTTTGTAAAGTTTTAATACCACTGATGTAATTTCTATAAGTGAGATATTCTGATTCAGTACATGGAAAGGCAGATAGAAAAAGCTGACCAGAGACAATGAAATCATGGAGGGAGAATACCAGCTCTGGCCATGCATGGCAGGTTTTGCTTTTCTAGCAGAATGCTGCAGGCTGCTCAGGTGACCCGATTTGTTTTTAAGGCACAAGGTTTATTTGTGACAGCACAAGTGCAGTATTAATAATGCTAGTGTAAAATTAACTTTTGTGTTGGTCGAGCAGTTTTTCCTTGCTTCTTCTATGAAGTGACAGGTGTTTCTTGTGGGTTTGCCTGCTTCATTACAGTAGTGAATGTTTATATAACTGTGTGTAGGCCAAGAAAAGCTTGGTCCCAGGTAGCTGGGCAAGCACACGCGAAGGCGGGTCGTGCTTCTCATTGTCTGGTGGGCTAAGGCCACGGGTATCTGAATATTCATTGTGTCGATTTTAAGATAAGTTCTTCGTCTAGCTTATTAATAACACTTGAAGAGACCTTTCCCAGATATTTGGAGGGGGAGAGTGTTTTATGGTATCTGAAAGCTCTTTGCTATGAAAAAGTAAGATTTAAAAAAAAAAAAAAAACAAACCCAAAGTTTATAAAATGAATTTTGAAGAACTACTTTAAAATGTTTTCCAAACAAATTTGGTGTATTTTAAGAAGTTCTTGTCAAGGCTGAGACTTCATTTGAATGACAGTTGTGTAATTTCCAAGTTAACATTAAAGCAGGGCATGTTCTTGGAAGACACATTGAACAAAGTAGCTAATAATCCTTTTTTCCCATGCGCTATTTCTTCTTGTTTGCTGCTTTGCTTTTGTACTGAATCCCATTCTCTCTGCCTATATTGATAGACCTTAAACTGGCCTCGCTGCATTTTCTCAAAGCTATTTGGCCAGAGCCACTTCCATTACATCCTGCTTACATCTAGTACCAGCCAAGAAAAGAGCAATTATGAATTAATTCAGCCTTGTTTTGGTGTTGTATCAGTTACACATTAGAAATATTTATGCAAGCAGATAATTCAGTGTTTTATTTGAGTAAGTTAGATTCTTAACAAAAGTCATAGTTTGACTCTGCGACATTTGAACGCAGTCTGGTAGAGTCCTTCGCGTGAGCTCACTGGAAGGGCATTCTGACGGGGTTCTCTGCAGATTCCTTAGCTTTGCTGTGCTGCTCTGCCTCTCACATGGGCCAGTCTGTGAGTGATCTTTATGTTGGCATTTGATTCTTTAAGAAGTTCCTCCCTTTGGATACAGAGAGTATCATGGAATTCATTGATTGCTTTAAAAAATATATTAGAGCTTAAAATGTTCATGCCAGGGCACGGTTCAGCCTGATACCATCAGCCCTCGCTCTCTCCTAGAGTCTGGCTTGTGCGTCTGGCACTCCGCCCCTTTTGGCTGACCTGCTGCCGCTGCTTGGTGGGGCGCTGCACGCTGGTCAGTGGAGGGTATGGGAGGTACGTTTTGCAGGTACATGAATGTGCTCCAGTAAGACCTTTACTGAGCCTGGATGTTTGGTTTAGTTTCACCGTTTTGATACAAATGTGTATATTAAAAGATGCTGAATTTGTCTTGCATTTACAGTCCTCTTTCTCGTTTCTATTTTCTTTCTCTGATTCAGGAAGCTAAATGACTCATTCTCAACATAATTTATAAAATAAAATGTTCATTTTTTTCCCCCCATCTTCTGCATTTGGTACAGGATCTCACTATGCAGCTCAGGCTTGTAGTGATTCTTTCGTTTTCAGCCTCCTCAGCGCTGGGCTGTTCTTTTAAAGATCTAGAGGACAAAGCTTTATGTAGTTCCTTAACAGCAAAGGCATAATACATGCAGTGTCATTTAAAATTACTGTTCTTTAGCTGTCTCACCCTCATCCCTTTGATAACAGCATGGTACTACCAGGTGTTATGGCAGCAGGAGCAGCAGGCTCCAGAGAATACCCACTGGGCCTGGCCACCAGAAGAGATGCTTTGTGAAGTACCACAAAGTTAGGAGTAAGTAATGCAGGCTGGGCAGCTACTGCTGTCAAATATTTGCCTCCAAGAGGGAGCAATTATACTGTACCTTACTATTTAAGAGGTTCTCCCTTGGATCGAGTGAAGGAACCATCGAATACTTTCTGCCTTGGCAACTTTAGCAGTCGGCTGTGCCTATGATGGAGAGCTTGATTTCACCACTCTCACACACACTCTCTCTCTCTCTCTCTAATTCATTTATAACCCTCATTTATCCGGGGGCAGATCTTTATTTTATATACACTGATGGGACTCAGGTGATTGCCAAGCCTGTCTTGGTTAAAGATGTTGTGCAAATCCCTCTGAAAATTATAGATAAAGTCATCAGAGGGAGCTGTAGGTTTTAAAATTACTTCATTGAAAAATAAAAACCTGTTTTCCTGCTGTTCTTAGGTGTATCATTTCTAGAGATAAGGCCTAAATGAAAATGTGCCTTGAGTTTTAGAAATGAAAGTCTGAAAAATAATGTTGCTGATTTTTGTGGTTTTTGGAGCTATACAATTTTATAAATTTTGCAGTTTTGGAGTCCTGCGTTTTGGAATCTGTGTCCTTGATTGCCATCCTCTCACTTAAAAATGATAATTACAATGAGGCGGCTGAGAAAGAAAACTGTAATCTTAAAGTCAGCAAAAGATTGAGATTGACAAGAGCCTGTGTGTCAAGGTCAGCGCCGTTCAAGAGAAATGATGACGCGGACCATGGCGTACATAGGCGAAGCAAGCAGATGACCCCAGTGGCAGTACATGTTGTTTAACCCATATGTAAACATTACCATTTGGATATATAATAAAAACACTCCTGTAATCACTGGGAATGCGCACAGAGGCTCTTCCTTTTGGGTTGTCACCCTCCAGGGTGCGCCCTGTACTCGTGGCCCACCTTAGTTTGGACGAGGTGCGTTTTATTGCTTCATGTTCACCTATGGCCAGACAACGTCAGTCCAAACACCAGGCCAGCTTTCTTTCCACTGCAGCCGTGCAATAGCTTTTAAAGGATTCACTTTTACTTTTAAATTGTTATTTTTGTTGATTTAGGAGACCTGGTAACTTTGACACCCAAGTAAAAAATAACCAGAAGTCTGAGGTAGCAAGTCTTGATAGAAGCCCATTTCTTTAGGAAGTTCTTGTTTGATCAACTCTTGATTTTTCGGAGATGGTCAGTGATAATTGCCAACAAATAAATATTTTCAAGTTATTTGTTGACTTCCTCGTCTTACCTCCTGGAAAGCCATGCTGTCTGAGTTTTGCTGACCCCGGACACATCACAGGCAGTGTTTTGGGGAGAGATGATGTCTCCCTCCGTTTCTTCCTTGGGAGGTTGAAGGCATTGTACCCTGGTGCCGCCCTGGGCTGAGGCTGTCCACCATCTGTGTTAGGAATTTGCAGTCCCAGACAAAAGAACTTGGCAAAGTCTTCCCTCGGTCTGCTCTCCAGATCCTCGAGATAGCCATAAAACACCTGGACAAAATCAGCAGGTGATGGCAAGGGAGGGAGAATGATCGGTCACAGGCGCTGTCGACTCCTTTGAACATTACTTATGGCCTGGACGCTGCTGTCACCAGGCACAGTTTGATCTTGGGTGAGTTTTCTGGAAGAGCTTTATTCTTTGGCACTGTGACAACAGCAGAACCAGATGACATTGTGGAGAGGAGAGAAACGAGGAGAATTGAAGCATCCCTGCCTTAAGGTATCGTAGTTCCGGGCAGTGTTGCCGCCCTGTAAGATCGTCCTGCAGAAATGCTCGGTGTCATCAGTTCCCTCGAGGGTGCTCCTTAGATCAGTGTTCTTGTGCGGATCTCCTGAACAGTTAGAATATTCTTTCACCTATTTGTAATTCACAAATTGTTTTTGGAACATAGATGCTGGGTCAGCTTCTTTCATATAATGTTTTGAAATGTGGCTTAAAATGACTGAATTCATGTAGAAAGTGGGAATTGGCGTTGTGGTATTGGTAGGCTTTTAGAAATCTTTCCTTGTGGCCCTGTGTACCTATATACACACAGTGTTGCACACCTTATCCTAGAGACACAGGAGGGTGAAGGTAACCCTGAAGCCCTCAAAAAAGTCCCGTAAGGTTATCTGCTTAACATATTTATTTTGTGTCATATTTCTTGTCTTTGTATCTTTAATTTTGGTGCTGCATCTGCAATGTTTAGATGCTAAAACATCGTTTATGTTACCTGTGCTGGCAGAACTGAGTGCTGTGAAACCTGGTAAGGAAAACATCTATTTTTAATGGTAAGAAATTTAACTATAGAGAAGTCGCACTTATGACTGGGAACTCGGAGCAAAGTTCTTTGTTACCTCTTTCTCAGCTAGTCAGAGGTTAATCTGCGGGTAGTGAATGTTGTTTACCACTGCCAGCTTTCTTGGTAATATTTTAATTACAATCTTTATTTCCAGTGAGAGGGCTAAACCAGAGCAGAAGCCACACTATTTAATTCAGAATTATCCTTTTTCCTTTTTGCTCTGTCTACAAATGTGTCCCTTTTTTCATATAAATGGCGTCAAGCTTCATTGAATTTAGCTCTGTCTTGTTAAGTACATTAATGCTGTGTTCTGTCATTCATTACATGAGAATTAGTTGTCTATTACAGAGTGGGGGTTTTGTTTGGAGCCTGATCTCTATGAGAAGAAGGCCACATGTGGCTTAATTTCTTGAGTGCATCAAAGGGTGAGCTTGTTTAACCGGGATATATTTTGTATACCACTGAAGGTAGCAGGCAAAGCGTTGGCTCTGTTGTTTGGAGGGCCACTTTATTTTAAGCAAGGAAACCTTAAAGAGAATACTTATCACCTTCCTTGTTGAAAATCCCCTTTCCCTCCATGCGTTTTGCACATTCTTTAGTGATCTATACAGTGTCCTTAGAGTGTGTTATAGAAAGTGTTAATATCTTAGAGCAGCAGTAATAATAATCCTTTTACTCAGGGTAATCATGTGCTAATCCGCTGGTAAGTCAAAAGTATTAGATCATTTGAAATTCATTGTGTCAGCTCAGTTGAAATAACTGGAATGGTGCTATAAACATTTAGAGAAAGGGAGTCTTTGAACCCAAATAATAATGTCAAATAGTTTGTTAGTGTTACATTCTCATGTTTAAGGGTTGCATAAGCTCACCCATGGACAAGAGCATTTTGGTTTACATCAGTGTGTAATATATTATTTTAACTGAAGGTTTATTTTTATTTTGTTATTTGGGGAAAGTTTCTTTTCCTATGGCACTTAGGGACTTGAATTTTATGGTACAGTTTTCACTTTGCAGTCACATGGAGCCTAGTGTGCCAGAAGGCAAGAGGACCCCCATGCCTAGGTTTTTAGAGGAAAAGTTGCTAAAGCATTTTGTTGAGCTTTGATTTTCTGTTTGCTCTCCTCTTTCATATTCTTGGGAAAACATTAAAGGTCTACATACTTACTTTTATTTTTCTGTGAGTATTTTAAACCAGGAAGTTTTCTTTCATGTTTCCTCATCTGACCAGACCACCTCTTCTTTGGAATTTCATAATTTGAATTATTCTCTTCCACTGCCATTCTGAGCCCCGACTTAGATCTTTGTGGCCAACACTTGGTAGATGGTCAATAAAAATATGCCAAACTTTATCATTATTAAAAAGCTGGGAAATTTGATAGTTTAATTAAACTTCTTGCTGTGCTAATAGATGAATCGTGTTGGCGATGAGCTATGCTCATTTCTTCTTTCCTGAAAGTCAGTCGAGTTTGGAGAACATCTTTTTTGAGAACTGTAGGGCTGTTTGGCCTTCTTGTTTTCCACCTGTGTTAGACCACTTTGCTGTCAACTGTTTGCCGGCAGAGTGTGCTCCTAGAGCTTCAGAAAGCCCCAGCCCAATTAATCCATTTCGGAGAGCATGTAATTTAAGTAATTGGCAATCAGTACTCATGTAGAAGGGATACAGCTCTCATTTCTGAGCGCGTATTCTGAATATTTGTTTCAAATTGAACTTGAATTTGTAGTTTGGAATAATTCATAGATTTTTCTAACCTAGGTTTATTAGGTACTGTAATGTGAGGACCTACTTTTTGAGAATGAAAGTTTTAGACCATTCTGACCATCCTGTCTGGTCAGTAAGAAGAGAAAACCCTGAATATTGCAACTCAAGTCGCTGTCATCCCCTTTGTGGCTTTCTTGTGCCTAGATCTTCCCGCACAGATTTTGATGAGAAAGTTTGTCTTAAATAAATAGAGCATAGGATTTCTTTCTCTCTGTTATTATAGAATAAACTGAAATCTGTAGAGTGGCTCTAGAGTTGAAATTTGGCTAGAGAGAAGCGGTGCTCTCAAACGCAATCTGAGCATTTTCAGGCATACTGAACTGCGAGAGTAAGACGACCAGATGGTCTGGTTTAAATCACAGAGACAGTGTTGCCCATTAGCTGATGCTCAGCGTACAGCCCCCGCCATTGCAGAGGTGTGCTAGCAGGTAGGGTCTGGAATACAAGTCCTTCAGACGCTGGTCTCACTGATGGTGCCACTAGCATTCCACTGGTCATGGGGCTAAGGATTGTAGAAGGAATTGTGTACACATGAACACACAGGTGTGTGACACTGGGGACTGGTGCAGGACTTTCACTCTGAGTTCTCTAGGCATTTTTGCTTTTGCTTTTGTTTTGAGCAAGGTTGTATTACATCCCTAGATTGCCCAAATTCTGTTCTGTCTTAGAGTTCTCCTGCCTCAGACTTAGAGTGTAGGTGATCCTCTTATAAGCCTGTCCTACTCAGCATGTGGCCTAAGAGTTACTCTGGGTTACTACAACATGATGCTCACTTTAGCGATGAGTCTAGGCCTGGGTTCTCCAGCCTCACTGAGAAAGGGCAGCATGGCACAGTGACAAAGAACAGACTGGAACTAGAGCTCTAAGCTTTGAACCATTTTACTAGTTAGGTGGATTGCTCTTCTGTGAATGGGACATAGGCCTACATCCCCCCATAGTTTAAGTGGTGAGGTTAAATTTGTGGAGCATGAAGAGCTGCGCCTGACACAAGGGCTGCACACATGTCTGAGTACTTAGTGCTCCAGCTAGGTGCTGAGAACTGCTGGTCCTCCAGAGGATCGCTGGTTAAGCCTGGTCTCCTCCATTAGACTGGAACCTGACTCTTCATGGAGCCTGAAGGGTAACGATCATCTTTGTTGGCCATGAAGACTGTTGTTATGCCCTTGTCCTCAGAAACCCTTGTGGGCAGCCTTCTGCCTTCTACCCACTTATAGTTGAGGCATGGAGGGCTGCTTTTCCAGGGCGATCTGGGCTGGGCAAGTCAACTTTCATTTATCAGTATGGCTGCTTTTGTAACCGTTTCATGTTTTCTGCTTTGCTTTGCATTGTACATTCTTTCATGATGGTTTTAGTTGCACGCTTTAAGCCAAAGAGATTAATTTTCAGTTTACATCTTGCTCAGAAGATAATCTCATCGATTTTAGTTAGAAAGCAGGCAATTTCCAATCCTCAAACATCTTTACCTTCTCTTGGGGTTGGGATGAGGTGGGTATTACCAAAGTGCCCCATTTTGACTGCAGTGCCTAAAGTAAGGTAGATTTAAAGGTAGACTTACTAGAGATCACTATGATCTTATCATTTAACATTCTCAGATGTTGCATACCATAATCTGAACAGGACTGCAGATTTCCCAGTACTGTGGCTTAACAAAATTATGTGTTTTAATTCGCCAAATGGATTAATGCTGTTGGTAGAAAAAATTTTATTTGATAACTTGTAAATGTAGTAATACTTGAAAGAGTGATAACTAGGAAAAATGATTTAAATTAGGAGGAAAGAGTGCAGTAGGAAATCCTGTCACATGCAACCTCAGAACCTTTCCACAGCCAGGACTTTTTTAGCATGGTCGTGGAACATTATTAACTGGCCAGGGTTGCCAGTTATGCCAACTGAATTGCAGTTATCTTGATGAAATGGAATTTGGGCATTGAGATAGGAGTTGGTTTTGAATTTCAAGTTTATATTGTTAAGCCTTGTCACACTGAGAGGACCGTCGAGGCTTTGGCCAAGTCCTGTAATCTCTTCGGCTCTCCATTCCGTTATCTGTAGAACAGAGGTGATGGTGGTGTCTACATGGTCCGGTATTCCTCATAGTCTAATTAACTCGTAAGTGTATTCATGCGAACCCTGCTGTCCTCTCCCCGTAACAAAAGACAGATTAGGGAGAACAGCCCACAGATGAATGCAAGTTTTATTTGGTACAGAGACTTCCATAAAGAAATGATGGAGAATGCAAGGAAGCATGAAACCTGAATATTTGCATATTAGGTTCGAGGACAAGTGGAGAATCCTGGGAAAAATGTGATAGAACATATAAAGCATCTATGTATGAGTCGTGAGCTGGAAGAAATTTAGCACGTCCTGTTCATTTAGAGTCCTCCAGATGCGCTCCGAGTTTGAAGGTAAGGGTGCTCCTTTCCTGTGGCCCGGGGAAGGTGCCTCTCCCTCGGAGCCTGCTTCGGGGGAAGAAAGAGGGAGAGGCCATGGCATTCTTCCACTTAATGTCTCTTAAATTCCTTCTGCTTAAAATCCTCACTGTGCCAAGGCAACATGCTTGGGGGAGTGCGCCCTGAGCCCCATCACACGAATGGGGCTTCGTGGCCTGGTATGTGATGACCAGCAAAGACTGGAGGACCGGTCACTCCAAGACCGAGATTTGGGATTGTATGAGACAGAATGGGGTCCCCTGCGGCTTAGTATGCAGCCTCTCCTGGCGCTCACTAGTGGTGACGGCAGTAATTCGTGTTGTGTCCTCTATAAGCCATTTTCCTTGTTCTCAGCAGCTAATGTGGCTTCGCTGTAGGTGTGCTGGCGTGTTGTCAGGGACAGAACACAGGAGCTTGTGTGCCAGGCACAGGCTCTGGCAGGGCGCTTGATATTCTTGTGTGGTATTTTAAAAAAGAAAAAAAAATCGCCAGATGACACAAAGGAACACAGTGGCCAGAAAAGTGGTTCTGAAATGGCAACTAGAAATTCCGACTTGACTTTGTATGTTTAGACAAAAGGTACACTTTTAACATGATAGGAAAGCTATGTAGAGTGATGAGACAAGGTTCTTTGGATTATTCCTTTGGGAGAAAATGCACGTATTTTCCAGGTGGTTTTGGTTATGTTTTTCAGAAAAGCAATTGTGACTGAACTTGGTTTGGAAGCACTCATGTATTGATCGTTCACTTCATCATTAGCACTGCACTGGGCGCTGCAGGGCTGGGTGGGTAAGGGGCTGCTCCTTTCTGGGAAACAGTTGACCACCTTTGAGCCAGTGACCACTGTTTTAAAGGAGTCTGTCCACTGGACCCAGGATGTAACCACCCTCTTACTATCCTGCTCTCTTGGGAGTTTTGTTTGAACTTTGTGATGGTCAAATTCATCTGCTTGGTTTCAATCCTCACATGAATCTCTAGTACTTTATAGAACCTGTTACAATTTGGTTTTGAGTTTTATTTTGTTATGTTTGGCTTTAAAGGTACATGAGCCAAGAAACTGAATTTATTTTTATCTATTTTTGTGGAAGATTATTTTCCAGAAAATATTATGTATTCTGTCCATCTGTCTGTCTTTTTTTTTTCTTAAGCCAAATGCTATTTGGACAATTAGTTTAAAGTATACTATCTGGAATTGGAGACAGCTTATAATATTTTGTGATACTCTGCGGCATACCATCAGGACAAGTGTGTGTGTCACCATTTTTTCTGAGAAATCCTGGAGACTCGTAACACTCTGCTAACTTAAAGTTGAATTCATAGTTTTATGTTCAAGAGCAGGAGAGAGCACAGAGTATGGCAAGGGGTGTAAGAGCCTCCTGAATGTTGACTTGCTGTCGCGATTATGAAAACTAGTGAAGTGTACTACTAAAACAATTGAAGTAATTAAACAAAAAATAAGACAGTAGCTCATCTCCTTTTTTCAGAAGAGCGATCAGAGCTGACATTTGTCCTGAACGCCTCTTCTGGAGACCTGAGTAGTAGTGGTGGAAGTTTCCTGTTCTGCCAGTACTACTAGTAGGGACTGGCACGGCATGTGAGGCCACTTCTTTTGTTTTCTGTGTGTAAACTTGATGTTAAAGCCTCATTTTTGTGAGTTGTAGGTGTGTAGTAGAAAACTTTTAGTTTTGGGAATACAGTGTCCATTAAATAGCCAGGAGTTGCAGGTTTCTAGTTACCTCAGCCCCCTGGTCTTCCTTGCACATGTGCCTCCCGTGCTAAGCCCGGGCTAGCGTCCTGATGCGCTTGTGCCCTGGTACCGCAGGTACACGGGTCTGCTCATTGTGTTAGGCTTTCACTTCCCACAGTTGCTAGCTTTCCTTTGAGTCATTCATTTTGCAAACTACTTTTATACTATAATTTGTTGTGCTGCACCAAGCCCCGTTCCGCTTGACCCCCATATGTAGTTATCACAGCTCACCTCAGATGATCGGGCCCAGTCTCTGCTTGGTGAGTTCAGTCAGATCACTTGTGCAAGTGCTGATGGGGTAGGAGAAAAGTGCCTGGGTGCTCTCCTTCGTGGGGCGTGGTGGGGGGAGTGGCCTCTGACCTCAGACCTCGGTCAGACCTCGGTCAGCGTCCCTTAAAAGCCTGTCTGTCTTCGAAGCCACTTCCAAGCTAAGCATCTTCTCATTGCCTTAAAAGAAGTAGTCTTTCTCTCCTGAACTCTAAAGCATTTTGTTTATTCCTTTCACCAAACTAATCATACCCCACTTTATAGTGTAATTTTTTGTGGTCAGGTTTACTTCTACTCAGTTGTAAATTCCTTGAGATATTTATACTTACATATCAGAGTTTAGAACTCTTATTTTCACCATAGTAGGTGTTTGAAAAATATTAATTGAATTGATGAGGCTATAGGAATAAACATTTTTCCTAAGAATTAATGTAAGGATCTTATCATATTTCAATATGACAAGTAGTTCTTGTTCAGCATAGACTGGGGAATTTTCTTTTCAGTTCTAATGCACTGTAAGGAGGAAAATAGAAATATAATCTAAGGTTGATATGAAAAAGGTGTCCCAAGAAGGAAATGGAGCAGGCGGGCTTTTAATGTGTATAGCATTGTATCACCGGGCAGATACTTAATTTCAGGAAACAGCCTAATGAATATGAACACTTGGAAAATTACTTTCCCATTCCATTAATTGTTTATTTGTGAATGAAAGGGGCTACTCAGGCTGGGCAATTGCTTGGTTTCTGGAATGTGGGAAGCTGGTATATTAAACCACTTCCAGATGTGGGGGAAAGAACGAAATCCACGTTTATTGTGTGTACCACTTTGTTGTGCAGTTTAAGCTTTTCTGCCTTCTGTTTTGTAGCGCTTCGTCTTCTGTAGTGTTGGACCTCTGTTCTCTCACATTTCCTGCAAACTCCCTATCAAAATAATTAAAAGGAAACATTTAGCAGTGTCCTTTTATCCAAGTTATGTAGCCTATGTTAAGAAGCAAGTTGTTATTTTAGTATGGAGGAATTATTTTTTTTTCCTTGAGCTGTTTATTTCATTAGAAAATAATAAATTTAAATGCTTATGAATTTTGAAATTTTAGTTATGTTTAATCAGTAATGGTTGCTTTATAAGCAGAATATTTAAAATACAGCCTAATTGCTATTTTAGATAATGTGATAAACATTCTTAGTCAGATTTGGATGACACAGCGTTACAATGTACTTCTTACAAGTTGTTATTTTATAGTGAATATTAACCAGTGGTAGATGGTTGGTCTTACTAGAATACTGGGTGAGACTTTATTTTTAACGTTGAATTTTTTGTGTTTATGCAGCCATTTAAGCAGTAAACCTGGCATTATTTGCTTGTTTTGTTAGCCTGACCGTTTCAACAACAGGTACCCTAAACCTTCTCTTTAGAAGCTGCTTGGGAACTTGGATTGTGATTGAATGCCGGGGGGAGACACACATCACATTGAGGGCAAGAGTTGGGCTTTCACATGGCATCTGTGCCACGATACACTTCACAGCTATTTTCCAGGTAACTCTAAATATTAGAAAAGGCCCTGTGGGCCCTTAGGAGGGCTGTCCGGTGACCCCTTCCTTTCATCTGCGAGCTACAGAAGTGACTCTGGCTGGATGCTTTGGTGACTAATTTAAACTATCTGGCAGGACGATTGATAGTGCCTTGCCTTTGTGTTGTGACATCCATATTTCGGCTGCAGTTTATTAACAGAATTCAGCACAACCACAGACATATTGTATGTATTAGAGGATAGAATTAGAACCATTTTTTGCACATCACAGTCTCCCTCACTTGTATTTTTTCTTTTTTTGACAAGGATCTGGATAATTGCTTCAACAAATGAACTGCTGTGTTCAGTCTGTTGCTGTAATTTCGTAAATTGTTTTCCAGCCAAAGCCAAGCAAGCTTTCACTGAGTTAATATAAAGAACCATAGCGTCGTTACGGGAGCTGTATTATTAAGTGCGTGACAGAAATGGCCGTGTAACTGACAGCTACTTTCCCTTTGTTGTAGCTCAACAAAATGAGAATCTCTTTCAGTAAGCCTTCAAGTCTGCTCTGTATGCCTCATCTTGAAAATGGGTATGCATTCACCACTGAGGTACTACTCTGAGAATCTAGTGACAGACCCTGAGAAAGACCAGCACGTCCACAACCTGAACGCTGGCTTTCTTCAACTCAGAAGCTAAGGAAGGTGAAATTCTTAGAATTCAAGTTGAGTGTGAGTTTAGCGTAGCTTAGATGATTGTTGAACAGCAGAAGGAAAGTACTGTTTTTTCTACTTTGGTTTCACTTAAATTCTCTGGAGTAAACCGAGTTGGCAGCTATCTCTGTTTCAGTTTATACATCCTTACGTAGATGATACATTATAATAATGTGGCTATTTTGTTAACTCCTCACAATAGCGTTAAACTTTTGTTCTCATATCTATAGTCTCCTTTATTCCCATACATAAATTGTCGGGAACTCAGATTCCTTCTGGAGGTGTTGAGGGTGCTTGCTACTCATCGGCCGTTCTTTCAAGTTTTAGCGAATCTAATTCCAATGGTGCATCTGGCAGGCATGAAAACCATTAGACAAGCAGAGAGGGCTCCCAAATGCTGCTCCACAGTGGTAATTCCAAATGCTCTGGATTCAGCGCATCCCCCTCCACTGGTGTGCTTAGGTTTCTTCCTGTGCACTGCCACACTTCTGATTGTGGCTATGCAGTGTGCCCAGTCCCTTGAGACCTTTTTCCTGTCCTTCAGGACCACGTTGGGTGAGACATATATTAATTCTGTTGTTAGTCTTTGTCTGTAGAATGTTGGAGATAATTATCCTATGTACTCACAGTCTATATGAGATGCAGAGAGATCTGGTGTACTGGGGATGTAGCAGAGAGGGCCTGCGGTCCTCCAGCCTTGCCGGCCTTCCATCCCGCCTCCAGTGCTCCACGATGGCAGGCACGGCAAGTGCAGGAACGCTGCTGGTCGTTTTGCTGCACTTACTCTGCAGTTGCGCTGCAGTGCACAGCGTCTGGGAGAGCACACGAGAGCCCTAGAAAGACCGAGCCTATCTGTTTGTACTTCTCAGCTCAGCTGAGGCTGTGGACAGTAAGAGACCAGAGTCCTGAGAGCCAGGGATTCAAGGGGACGAACACCTGCTCCAGAGATTCGGGATGTTATGGCGAGGAGGAGGCATAGAGGGGCTCCTTCAGTGAAAAAGGACAAGAGCATCCGTCTTCCCGGGAGTTCAATAAAGAAGACCTTTCGAAGATTAGTTTGAATCAATAACCAGAATAGAAATATGGTGCATGGATAAATTCTGTAAGCAAACTCCTGGCTAGAGCTCCTTGATCCAGGTACCTGAAGAGTCTGCAGCTGTGTACTACTGGTGCTGCAGCATAAAGAACGAAACAATGGGAGGAAGCCCCCACATCCCTAAAGACAAGGACCGAATTGTGTGTGTCGCAGGGTGGCGAGGGCGGCCGCTGGTGTGCAAGTGCTCAGTGGTGGCCTTGTCTTCGAGAGCTCTAAGCTTCTGGCCCTCGTCATTGCACCTTTGGGCTCCTCTCACCTCTGCGTCCAAGCGTGACCAGGACAGGTGCCTTCTTGGGCCATGCACTCTGTGTTTACGCCTCCGTACTGCAAGTTGGTTATTTCCTGAAGGCCTTGGAGGAAGCTGTTTCGCATTGTCTCTACCTCGAAAGCCTGGCATAAAGTAGGCATTCAGAAAAGATTGACGTAATGACTTTCTATCTGGGACTTAGGTTGTAAAAGCGCTTGAGGCCACGCACAGTGGCTCTGAAGGATCTCCTGAGGTTGTCTCCTTCCCTCAACCGTCTGGGGTCTGAGTCCAGCCTGGTGTGTCTTGTCTTATTTGGACACCCGTGGTGAGTTACTTTCGCTGTGTTCTAAGCACGAAATAAACAACAATTTCAAAGTCCTCTACTGGGTAAGAATCAAGACTTGTATTGAAAAGATGTCATATTTAGGAAGCACAATTATGTGAACAAAGCAAGTGTAAGCCCAGAGCTGTGTTGTCCCCTTCCTGTCACGCTGGCAGCCTGTGCATTGAGTGGCGGGAGCCTATCTAAGTGTGTAAACTGGAAGGCAGGTACTGTTCACAGCAGCACTTGGTTTTCTTTCAGCATTTATCTGCTAAGACGAGTGTTGATAATCACAACAGTTTTGATTTGCCATGGACTTTGCATCTGGCACTGTGCTTGGTTTTAACTAGAGTATGTCTCATGTATATAAAAATTATGTTTCAAAGCAATACCACTCTGTTGTTGCAGATGAGAAAAGGAAGGCTCAGAAAAGTTGGAGACTATTCGAGGGCCAGGTGGTAGGTACACTTTCTCTGCCTGTGGAAAATGGAGCCTGAGAACAAATTTAATGACTGCTGCCTTCCCACTCTTTTTTGAACTTC
>PVKN010009850.1:0-23291 GCA_004027915.1 Capromys pilorides
GTTCAGTGGTCTAAAGCGCCTGCGTAGGAAGGCTCAGGCAACTGCAGGGACTGCGGTTCGATCCCCGGCACCACATGCTGCGCCAGCGCCACCACCAGGGCAGGCTGAGCCAGCCACAAAATAAATAAATAAAGAAACAAACAAACACAACAAGCAAACAAATAAATAAATAAATAAAATTTAAAAAAAAAAAAAGAAAAGCCTATTCAGTGGAAACCCCAGAAGTTTAGAAAAGCCAGAGGCATGGATTGTCTAAGGGAAACTGCAAAGAGGAAGAAAGTCTGGCCTAAGAGAGAAGCCATGGAAACTACCACCAAGAATGCTGTAGAAGTAGAGCCATGTAAGGCTTTTGGAGCTCACAACTCAGCACAAACTGCTTTGAATGTTCCAATTGGAACTATGGGATTTACTATTTACCCTGCTGGATTTTGGACATGTGTTGGTCCTAGTGTTTTGTATTATCCTGTTGGTAATATTTATCTTGTACCTTTGAATGTTGGATATGTTTAACTTTTCTTTTATACAGGGGCTCACAGTGAAGAGTTTGCCTTGGATCTTTGAGGAGACTTGGAATTTGGACTTTTCAGCAATGCTGAGACTATTGGGACCTTGGCAACTCTTAGTGATGGACTAAAATGTCTTTTGCACAAAAGGATGTGCATGAGACTTTGGGGGCCCAGGGGCAGAATGTTATGGTTTATGCCTAGTTGTCCTCCCAAAGCCTCATGCAATCATGGGGCAGGGACTTCTGGAATTTGAGACTTGACTCATGATCCACTGGGATTATATGTTTTACTACTGATGGGACTATCAGTCTGAGTCCTTCTGGGATTATGGGTGTGACCTAAGGCAGATAGGCTGAGGCAGAGAGCCGGAATGTAATATAAGGAGAGACAGAGAGAAAGACTCATTCTGTTGCTCTCTGCTCCCCTGGTTGTTCCATTGTCTCTGTAACCATTTTGCTGCTGTTCTACCACCATGAGCTGCTGGCCTCTGCACTGTGCCTCTCTGCCTTGGAGCCAGCCGAGAATGGACTGAAACCTCCGGTAACTGTGAGCTAAATAAATCTTTTCTTCCTTCATTTGAGTGTCAGGTATTTGTCCCAGCAACAAGCAAAAAGTAACTAAGACAGAAGCCAAGATCTTGGCTTCCAGACAAGCATCTACAAGGGCCCAGATGACTCAAGGCCCAGTTCATTTTGCCTCCTTTGGAAACAGAATTGATACTTAAATTTTGTTGGAGATAGGGTCTCTAAGTCACTAAGTTTCCCAAGCTGAGTTTGAAAAACCTCCTGTCCCAGCGTTCCTGAGTATAAACCCCCCCACCCCCATGCATTTGTTTTAACTCTAAGCCCTGCTACACATGACTGCCTCTTCATGCCTTTTTTGGCTAGGGCCAAGCAGACTCTCCACTATGTCCTCATGCAAATTCCCAGTGGGATTGTCTCAGTGACCACCCAATCCCGACCTCACCAGGCTGTATGTGGGGCTGCATTGAGTCAGGGTTCCCCCAGCCCTTTCTCCAGGTGGGAACAGCACATGTAGGTGAGAGCCCGGAGCTCGGGCCACAGCCTGGATTCCTTCCATAGGCAGTGATGGTGTGGGGAGGGTGGGAGCCAGGTGGGGTGGGTTGCTGACCAGGGGGTATCCTAGACTCACCTGCCTGGCCTTTGGCACCTCATCTGCTGAGTGGGCTCTCAGAAGTGGCCAGACAATGTGAGGAAGGTTGTGCTGCAAGTGGGGGGATGCTTCGCTGGTCCTGCTGTCTCCTGGCCTTCCAGGTGGGGTGGGGGACACATGTCTCTGTTCTAGGCACCCGTCTCTGCCATGGCTGCATCTGTCTCTGTCTTCCTCAGGAATTTCGCCTGTGGGCTCTGGTTATGAGACTGTGGGGACCCAGGTATGCAGGACCTGCTCAAGGTTACCTTCCCTCAGCTGTGAGGGTCCTGCTTACCCAGGACCTGTGCCAGCTCTCTCCAGAGACATGAAAGGCCAGTGGGCTTTAGCAGGGATCACAGAGTACAGTGACAGAGCAGGGCACCAGTGTCCTATCATCTGTCTCTTCTCAGGTGACCCCCAAAGCAGCCACGCAGGGCAGGAGGGGTCATTCTGGAGCTGAGTAGGCTCCAGGATGCCTCTGCCAGTGGCTTAGGCTGTTCCTTTGCCCTCCTCACAACACACACACACACACACACACACACACACACACACACACACACACCCCCTGCCATCACACACTCTCCACCTTGAAAAACAAAAACCCAAAGCAGGAGAATGACCAGGAAATGTTTCCCCCTAGTTGTTGCTGGGAGAGCTCGGGCACTGCTGCTGTGTCACCAGTCACCCGACCATGGGTGTGCTGGAGGTGGAGGCACAGGCCTGCGTCTTCGCCTGCTGCAGTCCTGAAGACAACGGGTCGCCAACGTCCTGCCTGAAGCACAGAGGTCAGCCTCCTGGGCAGGGCTCCTGTGACCTCCGAGTGCTCAGGTGAGGAAGCTGAAGCCCCTGTGTGACAGGTTCCAAGGTGGCCGCAGGTCTCAGGAGCAGGAAGTACCCCCCTCTGCACCCTGCATACAAAGTCTGCAGCCAGGCATGTGGGGGCGCCCCTGCTGCCCCCCACACACACTGTTCTGATTTTATTTCCTCTTTAGGTCATTGTTCCAGTTCTTTAAATTTTTTATTTATTTATTTATTTGTTTGCTTGTTTCTTTATTTATTTATTTTGTGGCTGGCTCAGCTTGCCCCGGTGGTGGGGCTGGCGCAGCATGTGGTGCTGGGGATCGAACTGCAGTCCCTGCAGTTGCCTGAGCTTTCCTAAGCAGGCGCTTTAGACCACTGAACCATCTCGCCAGCCCTGTTCCAGTTCTTTAAAACAGGAAGCCCCCAGTTCTTCAGGTCTCAGATGTCTCTCGTGCACGCTGTAGCTCCAGGAGCTGGGCAAGGCAGCAGGCAGGGGGTAAACGAGGTACCGCCCTGCACTCCCATCCGTGCTTGCTGCTGAGTGCAGAGAGGGCCCCAGCCAGCTGTCCGTCACATGTGCTGGGCTGGTGTTGAGATGTGTTGCTCAGGGTACCAGCTCAGGCTTGGACCCCTGGGGCTGTGGAAGGCTCCACGGGTCTTGAAGCTGCTTGGCGCTGCAGGCCCAGGGCTAGCCCGAAAGCCAGGAGCCTGCAGAGCCACCTGGGACCCAGGGAGCCCAATGCACCCGCAGCATGGGAAAGACAATTGCAAAATCAAAGTGAGCAAATGGCCCATTAAATGCTTTCAAAGCGTGCGATTATGTCAAGCAGTGAAGTGCATCTCCTCTTGACTCTTCCACACTTACATGCAAAATAGATTTCATGTGGTATGCGGGGCAACGAAATGGACTTGATGTGATTAGGGGCAAGGCTGCCACGAAAGTGCCTGGGGCCTAGGACAGCTCCCAACCAGCCATGCTGGAAGGAGCCGAGGTGAGGAGGGGCAGCTAAGAGCTGGGACTGCAGGTGCAGAACCAGAGGGGGGGTGGTTACCTGCTCGGCAGCGTCTGCAGGGCCTGGGAGAGGCGTGCACATGGAGGAGGTTGTGTACTCTCAGGGCCCCGGTATGCAGGAGACACAGCTGCCTGACACTCACAGGACAGGGCGCCAGGAGCCAGCCAGCCGGCCTCATGGTGCCAGTGTCCTTCGTGTTCCGCTGCCTCCCGCACACTGCTCTGTGCCACCGCTAGGCGCCACTTGCACACAACTGCGCATCCCACAATTCACCGAGGTTTGTTTTCCTCTCCAACTCCAGATGGCCTATCTGGGGACGGCTGCGACCCCTGGGTGCAGGCCGTTGCTGTTTTGATGAGCTCTGCACATATGGATGCCCAAACATCTGGAGCGGCCATGTGCTGCCCGGGGCAGGCCAGCCCTGGCGAGCCAACTGGGGAGCCCTGGCGAGCCGGGAGGCTGCGAGGCCCAGCCAGTGAGCATGGATAAATTATTCATGACCGAGTTATTTGTGGTACAAAGGGGTCCATCAGCTACTTTGATTAAAAATCCAATGAGTAATGAATATGCAAACGCCAGCGACTGCTCCAAGCAGCAGATTTGTCAAATTGTCTATACTTCGCCGAGATAAAGGGAAATCTCCTGGGGTCCCGAAATTGAAAAACCGCACCATCAAATCACAGCATTATCTTAATTATCAAATCTCCTTGGCCGTGCAAATACCCTGCATGAAGCTGAGCAGGGTGACGGTGGGGTGGGGGGGACAGAAAAAAATCAGGGAGAGGGCTGTATATTCGCCCCTGAAATCGGGGGGCCTGGCTAGCGAGAAACAGCCGGGTTCGGAGCAGAAGCGATTTTAATTCACATGGTGACTCCACAGCCATTTAATTATTTTAATTAGGCTTAATTAGTGGTAAATTTACAATGATATGCTTGATACCTGGCATTAAATCTTTCATGCATAAATGTTTTGTTAAAATGTGGGAAAGGCAAGTGGCATTTCGCCAGCAATTACCGCCGAATGTTCTAATGAAGGATTAGGCTTGGCGGTGATTCCTGGAGGCAGGCGGGCCCCAAACTTGATTGTGAGACACCCAGGCACCCGCGTTCCCAAGTGCCCCCCCCCATGTCAGTGCCACCCTGCCCTTGTGGCTCCGGGGACAACCAGCCTTGGGGGAGGCTGGGATAAGGGAGTTTTGGGGCTCTGGCTCAGGGTCCAGGGGGCTGCTTGTGTGTGGGCGGGGTTTGCAGAGGCCCCAAGTCCTTGGAGAAGGGTTTAATCCGTGGAGGAAGCAGCAGCGACAGGGATTCACCTGTCACCCTTTGGGGCCAATGTCGTCTACCCCTGGGGAGCTCATGAGCTCTTGTGTGCACCCTCTGTGACTGGCTTGTGCCATGCGGGTTGAGATGACCACCTGGACAAGAGACGTCCTATGGTAGGCGTTGCTGAGCTGAGCTGCAGCCCAGCCTAGAGCAAACGCATCGTGGGCCTCAGAGAGGCAAAGCCGGAGGCCTTCCTGACAACAGCTTGCAGATTAAGTTATGTTCGGGGATCTCAGTGAGGCCTCCACCCCACGCCTTGGCTGGAGATCCAGCGCCCGGCTTCTGTCCCCTTGTGGACAGGGGCTCGCGCCTGGCTCTCAGCAATCAGCTTCAGCCGCCCTGTGGAGCTTTAAGAGGAAACTACCTGGACCAAGACGACAGCTGAAAGATGGGAAAGAGGAAGAGGGGGAGGAGCAAGAGGAGGGGAAGGGAGGAGGGGCAGAGGAGTGGGAGGAAGCGAAAGGGGCTCTCTTAGAGCCTCAGTGGCGCTGCCTGCAGGGCTCTGCTTCAGGCCTCCCATCTCAGTCCAGCTCCAGATCCCTGGTCACTTTCCCCAGGGGCTTCCCTCTCATTAACTGAGCTCCTCTTAATTCAGTGCTAATGCCTCTGGCTCTGCCCGCCCCCGCTGCCCTGGAGAGTCCTGCTGTTAGATTTCTTAAGCCCCATTTTGAATTTCTAGACCACGAGGTTACACATCTTGGCTCTGGCTTCTCCATAGCCTTGCAGAATTTTCTGCTTCATCCTTTTTTTCCCCCTTCACAAGTGGGACTATTAATAAGGACATCTTTATGTTTTTTTTCAAAAGATTTTTTTTATTTTTTTCATTTTTTCAGCCGGGAGATAGCTCTTTCTGCAATACTGGCATGCCTGTGTCCACTAGAATGGAAGCTTCAGGAAGGCAGGGACCACACGGGGCTTGATTCCTACTCGGCACTAAGTTACCATTGTGCTACTTGTCCCTCAGGCACAATACTCGATGCCAACTAATTAAGGGAGATTTATTTTGGCTCACAGTTCGCAGAGGTTTCACTCCCTAGTTAGCTGGCTTCCAGGAAGGGCGGCAGGACAGAGCACGCGGCAGGAAAGAGCTGCTCACAGTACTGAGGACAAGAAGCAGAGGAAGGAGGAGCTGGGGTGGGAGAGAAACTCTTCTGGGCCACGCCCCAGTGATGCCTCTCCCTCCCATATCCCACCTCCCAACAGGAAGTCAGGGGTGCGTCCTCACTACAATGGCCATCTGGAGGCGAGTGAGGCTCTCTGGAACATCCCACTATAAACTATAACAGGGACCAGAGAGACTCTTAGTTGGATTAAGGAACACTTAGATCCTGTCCAGCATGGAATTACTTCTCCATAGGAATGCTCAAATCCAAATATAAAGTGGTACAGCAATTTCATATCATCACAATTGTGTACCTCCCAGATATTTAAAACCATCTCTAGGGCTGGGTAGACAGCTCAGTGGTCTAAGCACCTTCCAGACAAGTGTAAGGACCTGGGTTCAACGCCCAGTACTATATGCTGCTCCAGCTCTTCGAAGCCCAGGTGCTCCCAGCCAGTCATCCAGACTGGGCGTGGTGGCTTAGGCCTTAATCCCAGCGCTGGGGAGACTGAGACAGGAGAATCACTATGAGTGTGAGCTGTGTAGTGAGACCCTTACCAAATAAATAAAGAAGGGGATGGGGATTTGACTCAGAGGTGGAATTCTTGCAGAGCAAGCTGGAAGCCCTGGGTTCAGTCCTTGGCACCAAAAACAAAAACAAAAAATAAACCTCCCAAATAAATAAATAAGTAAAATATTACAAATAATTAAAATCCTCTCTAGATTACCTATAATACTGAATACAATGTAAATTATATATATATATATATATATTGTTGCTGTACTGTACTGTTTAGGGAATGATCAGAAGTTTGTACATACTCTGTATACATCTAATTTCTTCTCTGAACACATTTTTTTTTCTGAACACTTTTGGTATAAGGTTGGTTGAATCCTGGTTTGAAGGGTCAGCTATGTTTTGTCATCAGTCAATGCATGAATGGTCATCAAACACGTTGGCTTGGCATCTTTTCTTGCAGTATCCTTGCCTGGCTTTGGTATCAGAGTAATACCACCCCTATGCAACTTGAAAGTTTTCACTTCTTTTGGAAAAATTGGGCTGGTATTAGTTGCCACTTCTTTACGTATTTGGTGGACTTCCACAGAGAGGCCATAAAGTTCTGGGATTTTTTTTTTTTTTTTTTTGGTGGTAGACTTTTTAATTGACTATATAAAAAAATTTTAGGGATTTAATCTCTTAACTCATTATTGGCTTGTTTATAGTTTCTGCTTCTTCATAGCATAGTTTTGATAGGTTATGTTTCTATAGATGTATCCATTTCTTGTGGGTTGTCCCGTTTATTGGTGCTGAATTGCCTAGAGAAGTCTTTTTTCTTTGTCTTTCTAGTCTTTTGTAATGGTCTTTTCTTTTTTGTATTTTAGGGAAGGGTCTACAAGGTGTTCAGGGTCTCACTACCAGATCAGACTGGTAGTGACCCACCTATTTACAGCCTCCCAAGACCTAGTCTGTTGTAATGCCTCCTCTTTCATTTGCAATTTTATGTGAGTCTGCTCCTTTATTTTCTTAGTCCAGCTAAAAGCCTATCAATTTTATCTTTTTAAACAATGCCAATTCTCCATGTTGTGGATCTTTTCTAGTGTTTTTCTGGTCTCCAATTTATATCTGCCTTAGTATTTATTTTTTTTTTTTTCTGTCTGCAATCTCAGTTGGGCTTGACGTTCTTCTGGTTCACTGAAGTATAAATGTAATTTATTTCTTCAAGTTTTTTTTTTTTTTAATGTAGGAGGGTATTTCTCTTTAAACTAAATTTCTCTCATAGAACTGCTTTTCCTGCACTCATCAATTTTTCTTTGTTGCGTTTTCATTTATCTCAGGACTTTGGTTTTGTTTGGTTTTCCTTTCAGTTCTTCTTTAACCCATTGTTTGTGAAGGAATGTTTTGTCAAATGTCCCTACTTTTTCTGCCGCTACTGATCTTCGAGTTTCAGAGCAGGAAGCAGAACGCTGGGTTCCCTTCTCGTGCTAACCTTTCAGCACGTCCCCCAAGTCCAATTCCTGGGGCAGCAAGGGTACACCGGGGTGGTGGCTGGGACATGGCAAGAGAGATCATTTCTGCGGCTTGCTGGGGGCGTTGGTGACTCTGAGCTTGGGTCCCCTCCAGGAAGTGCTCCCTGCTAAGCAGAGTCATCCCTGTTCTCTGGGCTCTGCTCTCTGGCCTGGGTGAAAGCGGGCACCACTCAGGGTAGACCCGAGCCCCAGTCTGAATCATGGAGCTCAGCCTCTTTGTGCCGCTTGCTTCCTGGACACCAGTGGCCAGGCTCAGAGCCTCCTTCTGTTCTCTTCTCCACAGAAGGACTTTTCATTCTGAGACACCAATAGCCAAAGAGATCATTCTTCGGATACTGACAGGTAGAGGCACCACAGAGAACCGGCTGGTCCTCACCATTTTACAGTAAAATCACCCACCGCTGCCCTAAATGCTCCCAAACACCTTTCAGCAGCTGAGGAGTAAATGTTGGGTGCAGAGACAGGGATGGTGAGATATTTGAAGATAACTTAAAAGATGATCATGGGAAACAACAGAAAAGGGGTTTAGGACAAAGCAAAGCCAGATAAGTGGTAAACAAAAACTTGAGATAAAAGGACATCCCCAGAGAGATCAGCAAAGATGTAACCTCCAGGCAGCCGAGACAGGGTGCTATCCAAAAAGAACAGTCAGAGAGATTTCTGAATATTGTGGGACCTCTGTCCATGAACTTAATTCTTTCTACAATTCTGGCTGCAAACCGAATGGGACATGAACTGAATCAGATTCCTCCCTGAGGTCAACACTGAACCCAACCACTGAATTGGATTTGGTTCTCCAGTTTGGTTTATGACCAGCAATGTGGAAAGATTTAAGCCCGATCACGAAATGCACTAGATTGCATTAGAACTACCATGCTAGAAATAAAAACTGTAATACAATAATGATACTGTTGCGTGCGGAAGAGGGGAAGAGAGAAGTGTACGGGTGTAGGGTGAGGGTAAGTGTGAGTGTGGATGAGTGTGCATGTGTGTGTAAATGAAGGCACTGTGGATCTAGAGCCTCCAGCAACGCCTCACTTCTGGGCTTTTGGAATGTTATTGGACTGTAGGCAGGGAGGTGCTATAGCTAACTTGCTATTAGGAAGTGGGTCTTGATTGAACGTTGGTCACTGTGGGCGTGGCCTAGAGGCTCAGCCCAGCTCTCTCTACTTCCTGGCCTTTATGACATGAGCAGCTGTCCTCAGCCAGATCCCTCCACCACATACTTCCTGCCTTGGAGCTAGCTGACTATTATTGAAACCCTCTACATAAACACCTAAGCCCAAACAAGCCTCTCCTCCTGTAAATTGTGGGTGTCAGGTATGGTGGATCACAGTGAGAAGAAGTCAAATCTTAGGGGCTGGCCTGAGAGCTCAGCGGACTTAAGTGCCAGCTCAGGCAGATGCAGCATCGGGGTTCGATCCTCCACGGTGTGGGGTGCTGGCCCCCACCTCTGGGGCGCGCTGAGACGGGACTGAGACTGGGCGTGGTGGCGCGCACCTGTAATCCCAGCCCTTGGGAGGCTGAAAATAGGAGGTTCACTACAAGTCCGGTCTATGTAGTGAAACTCTGTAGACCCTCTACTAAATACATTTTTTAAAAAAGTCAAATCTTTACCTTGCATAGAAGGACAATTGTATATCCACATTTAAAAAAAAATCAGGAATTAGAAGTGTAACCACTTTACTTAGACCTATGAAATGAAATACAGTAAGAAAGGGCTTACAAATAAAAACGAGTGCTCCTAGCTCTTGGGAAATCAGGACTGAGGAAGGCGAGGAGCAGGAATTGCTGCTTTTTGTGCAACGATTTGACAGTTTAAATTATAGCATTTGTGTGGCCTTGTTAAAAATGCACATTAAATTTAACATTAGTTGCAATGGTATTTGAAAGTGGAAAAGCCCGAGCTAAGCTCTTCCGTCCATTTCCCAGGTAACCTTAGGTAAGTGCCTCGGTTTCCTCATCTGTCAAAAGCAGGCCAGACCAGCGGCGTCGCTGGGCTCTTCTGAGAATTCTGCCTGATGGTAACTACAGCAGGGTGCCACACGGCAAGGCCTGGGCAGACAGAGTGCCCAGGGTCACGGGGGTGGGGTGGGCTGGGGAACAAACTGCCCGCTGCTGGGCTTGGCTAGCGGAAGAGGTGATGTTCGAAATGGCACGGCCCTTTGGGTGTAAAGGCTTTCGGCGTCTCCTGCTAAGACAGATTGTCTCATCAGAAATACCAGCGTATCTGGATGATTTGCAAACCAGCTAAATTTGCCGCCTCTCAAAATAGCCTTGGGACGTCTCTAGGACAGGTCCACCCAAACGCGTTCATGCAGGGGCCTGCAGGACACCCTGTGTCCCAGGCCCTTCCCGCCTGGATCTCCCCAGGTGAAGGATTGACAACCTTCCTGCTGGCCCTAGCGTATCGCCTGAGGACCTGACGACTGCCAGGAGGAGATGTGCATTTGAACGTGGAGTTCAGCATTAAAGCTAGAGAAGGAAAGTTCTCGCAGGGAATTAATGTAGAAACCAGACCTTAAAGAAGTGTATTTTGGGAAGTGGTGACATCCTAGCTCTTCTAAAATTATATCACACACACGAATAGAGTTGGACTCCGCTGCGCACGCAGGCGGACACCCTTCCACAGGCCCCGTTCTAGGCTCCGACGACGCCTGCGCACTCGAAGGCAGAGGTGCTGGCGCTGAGTGGGCGGGCACGGTCCTTGCAGGAAATTTTCTCCAACTCCAACCTGCCACACACTGCCTCTTCCCGGCCACTGTACGCTCAAGGACCTCCGTGCCTTATGTCGCCAGGGACCTTCATCCTTCAACAATAACCATGTGCTCCTGAGAGGGGCCTCCTAGGGAGAAGGCTTCCTTCCCCTGCCTGTTACTCGCTGGTCCTATCCCCATCCGCTGCAATATAGCACGGCAGCGGGCAGAGCATCTTTGCTCCGATGGCCCTTTGTTCACAGGAAGTCTTGTGTGCCCTTTCCCAAAGTGCATCCCTTGGCACTCTGTGTGGCGCGCTCTCCCTGGGTACCCTGCCAGCTGCATGATGGAGCCCAGGGTGGGCAGGCTGGGGAACTATCATGCGACAAGGCCATGTCCACGCAGCAACCCAAGGGGCCCCTGCTCAACAGGCTTGTGCAACCTGAGGGTGAGCTTTGGGTGGGTGCCCTATGGGATCAGTGTGGGGACCAGTGCTACCCAGAATGAACTCCGCAGCGAGTCTCCTTGAAATCAGCAGCACGCACTGGCCGCGGACAGATCCTTCATCCTTCCACAGTGCCAATGGTTGGACATGGCCAGCGCCTCCTGCGTCAGGTAAAAGCCACCAGGCAGCAGGTGGCCTGCATTCTCCTCCCCTCTGGATCTCTGCTCCCATCCGTTTGAATCTGTGGGCCCCACAGTCCTTTTCTGCCCTGAGATGGCGCCATACACCTCGTCTGAATGTCCTTTGGGCTCGACACAACCTGCCAGCTCACTGGTTCCCTGGAGCTCAGGATTCCCGGATCTCCCGCGACCCTGCTGGCGGCTCAGGCTCAAGAGCCTGCATGTGGCCAGCATCCTTTCAACTGGGAGCCTCTGCTGCTAGAAGTGGACACCATCCTCCGTTGCCGCCTGGGCCGTGGCGCCATGGAGCCCACATGCAAGGCCAGAGCGGCCTTCCCAGTGTCCCAGTGAGGGCAGGTTTGGTTTTGGGTGCAGGGTGAGACCTACCTGCTCCACGACCTTGAGGACTCCACGACCTTGAGGAATCCCAGCTATAACTTTGGGGAGTAGTAGCTTTTGGCGGCATGGTCTCTACTGAGATTAAATCAGAAGACACATCAAGGAATAAAGGATGCTGCCTGGCCCTCAGGTGCTCCTCAGAGGCCAGCCTTCCCAAGTGCTGTCCTGGTCATCTCTGCAGAGTTTGCCCTGCCTTCCCTACTGCCGCAGTGTGTGTGCGTGGTGCCTGCCCAGCCCCCACTACCTGGCTAGGGGAGGCAGAAGGGGGAAGTCTGTGCTCACTCCCACTGCTCCATGTGGCCTCCTGGTGGCTTGGAGGAGGGTTGGAAGAGGGCCTCCAAGGTATAGCATCTCATGACCCGGGGAAGTAGGGAGAGATGAGGGCAGGTAGACAAGAAGAACAAGAAACACACAGCCTTCAGTGCTAACCCAAGATAGGAATTAAAAAAAAAAAATGCCCAAGATTTGGGGCAGGAAAGCAGCGTTCTGCAAATGCATGAGCTTGCGGTGTTTACTGGCCTGGCCTCCTGTCTCTTAGTAGCTATGGTTGGCACCTACCTGTGATTGCCAAGCACCTAGGTTCACCTTCCTGATATTGGCACCCACAAGGCTCAGCTGAGCCATTCTGATTGATTAGAGATCAGACGGTGACTCTGACAGGCCAGAGACCGTTGTCCATGTTTCAGGAATTTGTGCTCTGTCCATCTCTCTTTCTCAGAGGCCCATGTAAACCTGGAAATGCTGGGGCATTGCTAATGACACCGCACAGAGAGAGTTGCCCTGGGAGGGAGGCCAGCTCTGAGGAAACCCTGTCCTCTGTCCTCTGCTCCCTGGCTAGCACCTGGCAAATGGAGCACCATCCCACAAGAAAGTGCCTATAGGATTATATATGCATGGTAATAAGTGTATGGAAAACGTGTAACTGAGCTTGTAGTAAAATATGGGAACTCATGAGGGGTCCAAAAAAAATAAAGATGGATCAAAGTGAGAGCCTTTGGCTTGTAGATGTAGACTTGTGTGGGAGCAGGGCTTTGTGTCTGGGCTGGGTTGGAAAAGAGAGCTATGCAAGGAAGTTGAATTTTTTTTTTTTTCAGTACCAGGAACTGAACTCAGGACCTTGCGTTTGCCAGGCAAGTGTTTATTCTACTGAGTTATTTCCCTGGCCCCAAGGTCGAGTTCTTTTTTTAATTATTACTATTGTATTGTATTGATTGATTTGATTGATTGATTTGTATTTTAGGGAAGGGTCTACAGTGTGTTCAGGGTCTCACTACTAGATTGGACAAGTAGTGATCCACCTGTTTACAGCCTCCCAAAAGCTGGGATTACAGGCACACACCACCACTCCCAGTCTCAATTGCCATCTCAGGGTGCCCCAAGGGCAGGGCTGGCAAGGAGGCCAGGGATGAACCCCATCCCTTGCTGGGCCTGCTTGCAGATGTTTTAATCTGCTGAGCTATTTGGCGGGCCCCAAGGTCAAATTCTTTAAGCATTGTGTGTGCGGTCAGGCAAGCATTATGAGCAGGAAGTCAATAGGTGCTGGCCCCTTTGATGAGAAGCCCCCCACCTGCCTGGTAGTTTCTAGTGTAAGTTCTTGTCTTGTGAGGGTTTGGAATGTGATATGTCACCTGCTGCCTGCGTGATCCTCAAATCTATAAATTGGGATAGGTTAATGATAAAATGGATAAGGGTGACCCTTAGGAATTGGGCCAAAGACACTTTAGGACTACACTATCAACCCAAAAGCTTTTTTGCAGAGAAAACTCCATTGAAAATAGCCTTGTAATCTTATAAAACAAATACATGAGGCAACTGCCTGCCACCATAGTGAATCATAACCAAGGACTCTGTCCACCCCAGGTATCTACTGAGAGATGCATCAATAATGACCCTAGACCCCAACACCCTCCTTCCACAAGAACTCCAGGGAGCAGAACTATGAATCCATAAAAATAAATTCATGTTACAGAAAATTCCGTAACATAAGAGAAAAGCATGAAAATGCCAAGAAATAATTTTAATGTTGCACAGATAAGCCAACAGAACTGTTAGAAATGAAGAAACCATAACCACTGTTATAAATGAGTTATGGAACAGATTAGACACAGCTGGAGAGAGGATTCATGAACTTGAGACTGTATCTCAGGAAAATAGTGTGTGGAGAGTTTTAGGTGCTGTCACGGGTGTATTTGAGAGTTACTGATCAATATTGTTCACCAGACTCATGAGCCAAGGCCAGTCTCAGTCATGATAGATAAAATTAAGTTCAATTTATGAGCGCAGCAATAGCAACTGACTACAGAAATAAGGGAAAATATGGAATCATGTATTTAAATAAATAATTGATTTTTTTTTTTTAGACAGTCTCATTATGCAGCTCACACTGGCCTTGAGCTCACTTTGCAGCCCAGGATGGTCTCAAACTCACATTGATCCTCCTGCCTCAGCCTTCAGAGTGCTGGGCTTACAGGTGTGTGCCACCACCCCCAGCTTCATTTTTTTTGTGTGTGTGGGACTGGGGTTCAAACTCATGAGCTTGCACTTGCCAGGCAGGCACTTGTGCCATGGAGCTATCTTCCCAGCCCCCTCCACTTAATAATTGATTTAAAAAACCTGAGCTGTAAAATTAGAATCTAAGAATTAGAAAAAGGAAGGATGAAGGCACCCCAAACAAAAATTA
Source organism: Capromys pilorides (assembly GCA_004027915.1). Lineage (NCBI taxonomy): Eukaryota > Metazoa > Chordata > Mammalia > Rodentia > Capromyidae > Capromys > Capromys pilorides. Next base: position 14,325 of record PVKN010009850.1, read on the forward strand.
ACAAGGCTTTCTATTAGCAGATCCTTTTTGCAAGATTTAATGCAGGTTTATATAAGAAAGAAATTCTACCTAGAAGCTGAGCGGCTAGAAGACTGAGGTGGTAAAAGCAATGGTAAGGCAAGAATCATGATAAACGCAGAATAAATACAATTAAGAATTCTTATCTGATAGTTCAGCAGACTAAAGTGGCTGCTTAGACAGATGCAGGGACTGGAGTTCGATCCCTGGAGTGCTGTGCTGGCTCCGCCTCTGGGGGATGCTGAGAGGGTGACTGAGACTAGGTGTGGTGGCACATGCCTATAATCCCAGTGCTTGGGAGGCTGAAAACGGGAAGATCACTACGCACCTGATCTGTGTAGTGAGACCCTGTAGATTCTGCACAAAATATATTTAAAAAAAAAGATTCCTTTCTGAAATAGACATGGTGGTGCACCCCTGTAATCTCAGCACTCAGGAGGCTGGGGCAGGAGAATTACTACAAGTTTGAGGCCAGTCTGGACTGCACAGTGAGACCCTGTCTCAAAACAAAATGAGAATTTCTGTATGAAGCTCTAATGATCATGTTAAATAATTATGGGGTATAATCAACACTAACCTGAAATATTAGGCAAGAATAACATAAAAGATGGGAAGGAGTTAGTGGTGGTTAAGATATTCTAAGCTTTTACTCTTCTTGACAATAGGAATCCTTGTTAACTTCAGACTTCATGAAATCAAGTCTACATGTTAAAAACTAAGATGGGTAAGGGTGACCCTTAGGAGTCGGGCCTCTAAAATAAGTGTTTAAGTTAGCAACCTGTAAATGTATAAAGGATACATTCAATCTAATAGAAAGAAGAAAAAGAAGCATAGGAAAGGAAGAATGCAAAAACTAAAGTGGCATAAGTGAAGACATCTGAGATTAGGAGGCATCTTTTGTTCCACTGGATTTAAATCTCCGGTTGAAGTGGAGAGGCCGTCAGTGGATGCTTCCAAGCTTCCGGCTCTGTGTCCTTTCGAGATATGCGTAAACAAGGATCCTGAGAAATCAGAAGGAAAAGCACAGGAGAGGTCTCAACAGCGGAGCACAGACTAAGAGGCAGAGGAAGAGAAAGGTCTGGTCTTGGGGACAGCAAGCTGGAACCTGGGCCGGGATCCCCTCCCTGCCGTCATGACCTCAGGTATGAGTTCGATACTTTCGCCTGCAACCAAAGGTGACAGACTAGGGCAGATGCGGGTACATGCTGCCACTCTAAGGATGTGAATGTGAGATTTAGGAAAAATGGATCTGGGGGTGAGTGGAGGAGGGGCAGAGGGGACAGTGGGAATTGGCAGTGGACAGGGTGGGACTCTGGCCAGGAGGAAGAAGAGTCACAGTTAGGTGGTGGCAATAAAACTGGAGCAAGACGGGAAGTGTTCCGGGGACCTGCAGTAAAAGTGGGGTCTATCTCACCTTGAAAATGCTCAGCACACAGCCCCGGAGAGGACTTTTGGGCTTTTTTGCCCTCCTGAAAATATTTCCAGATGAATTCATTTCATTTTTATTTTTTAAATCTTTTATTTAATTATTTGGTACAGGGTCTTGCTACACACACCTACAGACTCATAGCCATCCTCCTGTCTCAGCCTCCCCTGCACTGGGATTACAGGTGTGTGCCACTATGCTCAGTTTTGGTGGCCAGCTTGGTGCACCAGGGTTCAGGGGCCAGCACAGGATGCAGTGCTGGGGATCGAACCCAGGTCCTTGCACTTGCCAGGAAGGTGCTTAGACCACTGATCTCATCTTAAAATTAAATGTATTAAGGAACAAAATAACACCAGGAGTGCTCTAGTCACACCTGAGGTCCAAGCACCAGGATCTGGAAGGAACTAACACAGCCACAAAACCTCTGTGGCCACACAGAGAGACAGACCCGTGTCTAAGAGGACCGTGGCACAGTTTTTCTAGATGGAAACCCAAGGCCATGCCTATGCAAAGATGGGATACCCAGGGACAACGCCTGCCTCTCTGAGTTGCATTTTTTCTTACCTTAAATAGGGGTGTTTTCTGTTTGGTTGGGTGGTCTGTTTTGTTTGCAGCCTCCTGGGAGACTGAGGTGGGAAGATTATGAGTTCTGTTCCAGCCTAGGCAACTTAGCGAGGCCTGTCTCAAAGTAAAAAATAAACAAAAAAAGTGTTTGGGATGTAGTTCAGTGCAAAGTCCATGAGTTCAGTTCCCCAGGACTAGCCAACAAACCCCAAAATACCCAGAACACCCCTCTACACACATGAAAAAGAGACCAATAGGACCAGCTCTAACGTTCCTTCTCACGTTGAAATTCTGTGAGTTGTAAGCGCTGAAAATTTTTCCAGTTGAGGGTGTGTGTGTGTGTGTGTGTGTGTGTGTGTGTGTGTGTTTCTGTGCCTCAAAGTTGGTATGGGATTGGGGTGATAAGAGAAGCAGAGATTATCAGCCGCAGCCTGCGCCCTGCCGTGGACCAGCCCGCCTGCGCTCACCGTTTCTTCCTTCCGCCCTCTGTTCCCCGGGCTTGGCCTCCTCTTCTCTCCCCAAGCTGTGAGACACACGAGCGTTTCTCAGTTCCGCGGTGTTTGTGGCGGGAGGATAGAGGCAAATAATGGTGTTTCTAGTTATTACTCTGATGAATCACAGGGGAACAGCCTTCACCAAGGTAGAACGGCTTGCATAAAATATGCTCATTCAATTAAAAAAAAAAGAAATTGAAAAATAAGATACTGCCAACATGGGGCTCTGAGTTATGTAGGGTTTATGCAGCGATTCGATTTGCAATTCAAGCAAGAAATGGCAGCAGAGCGGCACCTGTGCGCAGGCTCCCCGGAGCAGGGGGAGGGTCCCCATTGCCAAATGAAACTCCCTGTACCTCGGAAGTTTCTAGAAGGGGGAAGAGGAAGTGAAATCGGTCTTTGGTTTCCCCCAGGACACTTTGAGCAGGAGATTCTGTGCTCGGTGAGCTGCGGTCTTCAGTTGGCAGAGCCGGTTGCCTGCGACCTCTACGGTCCCGGAGGCCGCTTTCGTACCCTGCGCGTTCTTACCAGGCGACACATTCACATTCAGCGTCGTTCCCTTTCGATGTCATTGTACCCAAGCCCCACACTGTTGCACCTTGAGAATACCAACTCCAACCAGAGGCAGGATTTTGGTCGCAAGCAACAGAAAGAAAACCTAATGAACTGAAGCAGAAGGGGAGACTGAAAGTTCATAGTGCCAGGGTTGACAGGAGGAGATCTCTGGAGAATAGAAAGAGGAGATTCAGGAATCCGTTTTCTGGGCCGACCTCTTCTCCGAGCTGATGTTGTCATCCAAAGCCTGTGGCAGATAGAATCCCACAAGGCCCGGGGGAGAAAGGATCAGCATCCACCACCCTCCACATCCTTCTGGCTCAAGATCCTCCTTGAAAAGAGAATGGTCCCAGGGAAGATGCTGATTGGCTGAGCCAGTCTACCCACAGACCAATCACAGTGGCCGGAGGACCAAGGCTCCGCCTTTAGCCACCTGGTGGTCGGAGAGGAGGCCAGAAACAGCTGAAAGAAGAAATGGGAGAGGATGAGATAACAGTAATTGCCAGAGCCCCCCCCTCCCCCCCCGTCAAAAGGAAGAACATTCCGCGAGCCCGGCAGAGGCCAGATCACTCTGGCCCTCCCAGGTCGGGAGCAGGCCCTTGGAGAAGGCGTTTCCTCCCGAGCAACTCTGAGTCTATTTCCTAGTCGCCTCGAGAAGGCGGCTGCTGGAATACATTAGGATGATAACTGGAGTGTAAGATTTTAATGACAAAACATTGAGACCTCGGGAGACCCGCGTCCTGCGGTGGATCAATTCACATACCTTTCACTCAGACCCAAGTGACTGAAAATCATTTTGTTCCCTGAGCTTTTAAAGGTCAGGAGTTGAATGCTTCAAGAAAATCTCTTTCTCTATCACAGGAAACCTCTCGCATTTAGCGGCCCGTCAATCACGAGCCCCCCAGGAGGCTGCTGAAGCCCGCTACAGAAAAAAAAATATAGGCTTTATTCTTTCTTCCATTCCTGGCTCTTGTGGCCAGCTGGGGTGTACATGGTGTCGGGGTGCTGGCTGAGGGGGACCCAAATAAGCCCAGGGTGGAGCTGTTGGATGGGACCCCATTCAAACCTCAGGGCAATGAAGCCTTCTCTTTTGCCACCCCAAACAGATCTGCTGTAGCTAGTGTCCCTGAGTGTGAGGACACAGAGAAAGAAGGGCTGGATTCCCTCAGAGAAGCGGGGTGCCTCTCCAGTTCCCCCACCATCTCTGTAAGAAAACCCTGATCTTCCAGTCTGTTCCTATCCTCAGGGCGGTGTCCAAGATGCAGATGAAGATTTGCGCCTGTACCGCAGCTTGGCAGGGACTCCAGAGCTATGCGTCCCCTCTACTAACTGGCCTGCTGCTTAAAGACATGCAAATAAATGGAGGAACGTTGTCAAGTAGGGCCTAATCTCTTTGTTCCCACCTGCCAGCTGGGCTGGCCTCTTCCAAACCAGTTTGGGCTGCAGGACTGCTGGAAGGTGCTAGTGGGGGAGGGGGGCAATGGTTGCCAGGCAACCATATGCCGAGATCGGGATCCTCAGGTGCTGCCCTCTCCAGGACCCTCGCTTTCTGCTCATATTCAAGATCCTGGGCCCTCAAAGAGCTGTGGCGGTGTGGAACTCAATCAGAGCCCTGTCAGAGGAGCCTCGGTTTCCCCATCACTGAACAGGTCAGCAGTATCTCCCTGGCAGGAGGAGGTCTCGCAGCTAAGCCTGGCTTCATCTCCATCTCTAGCTTGGCCCAAGCAGCTGTGTTCTTAATTAGGTACAACACGAAGAGGGCAGGTGCTTGCAGCACCCTGCCTGCTTTGGAACAAAGCACCCCTATAACAACACAAAGAGCCAGCACCCCACTTGGTTTGGAAGAGGCCAGCCCAGCTGGCAGGTGCACCCCTATAACCCCAGCACTTGAGAGGCTGAGGCAGGAGGATCACCTGAGTTCAATACCAGCCTGGGCTACAAAGTGAGCTCAAGGCCAGCCTGAACTGCATAGTGGGACCCTGTCTCAAAAAGACCAAAAATGTAAAAAACAACAACAACAACAAAAAAACCCAACCAAACAAAACAGCCCAAAGATTTGTCTCCTAGTACAACTATTTGAAGGGCTTTAGATCCAAGGGTCTGCTACGTCCTTCCCACCTCTGGGGCGGTGATGCCTGACGTTTGCTTGTTGGGTAAGCAAGTACCGGTAGCTGCATTCCATGCAAGGCCAAAACAGGAAGCCAGAGAGTGACGGAGTTGTGTAGCGTTACACAGCTTGCAAGTGGCATGCGCCATGGAAGGTCCGCCATGGAAGGTCACCTCAGGTGAACATTCTTCCTGAAGGACCCCATGCATAAGAGGGGCAGTAGGGACAGGAGATGGAGAACTGGGCCCCAAGTAGGTTCAGCACTGAGGTCGCGTGGGTAGAAGAGGTGGCAGAGCTTGGTGCTTGGTTTGCCTGGCTACTGGATGAAGAGTGGATGCCCACACTCACCTGGCATTCCTGGTCAAGCTCGTGTGTGTGTGTGTGTGTGTGTGTGTGTACGTTAGAGATATAGATAGAGAGATGAGGAGGGGCAGGGTAGCACCCTATTCAATTGTCTTCCCTGACACTGATCTGTGTCAGGTGTCACCCTGGTATATCCCCAAGACACCCTCAGGCGGGGGAGTACAGGCTGTGAGGGTCGTTGGGCAAGGCATGTAGCCTAGCACTGCACGTGGCGGGGACCCCGAGGGTTCACAGTTCTATCCTTGCTACTGTGCTGCTGCCACAGGGTGTGGTGTCCACATAGCTGGCCCACTGTGGAAGGGGAAGCCCATAAGCTCAGGGACATGGCTGGCAGGCCTGAGGGCTGCGGCACTGCGCTGACAGCCTCTGATGGAGATCCTGGGGGCACTCCCTGCACCCCCGGGTCCCTGGAGGTCTCCTCTCACTTGGTGCAGGATATCCACCTACTAAGTTACTCACCTTCACAACGGTTCCTCGTAGACAGGGATGGTGACCACACCCATTGCACAGCTGAGAAAACCGAGGCTCTACAGGGAGAGCAAGGGCCATGGTCAAGGGCGGCCATGGATGAAAGGAGCAGAGGAAGAGGATGGCAGGGAAGTGGATTCTGTGACCAGTCTGTTGTTTCCTCTGCTGGCCTCCAGCCTCTGGGGACCACATGCCCTAGATATCATGGTGATGGGACGGAGGCTGCTTGGTTTATGCAGATTCCTCAAGAGGATGAGTGGACCCCTCACCCCCCTAGCAGCTACCCCGCCCTGCCTCCTTCAGCAGGACCCGGGGAGGCTGGGCCAGTGACTCTGACTTTCCCTCAGCTCTGGCTTCCAGGTTGCCAGGACTTTCCAGGGCCCCACCAGGCGCCAGTCTCAACGATAGCTCATCAGCTTCTCCAGAGAGGGAAAAATTTTGCAGAGAGCCATGAATTTGACTATTGTCTAACTAAAGCCTGAGATGCCAGAGGGGATATTAACCATCTACAGGATTTATCGATCTCTGGGTCCCAGGCTGCCGGGGAAACAATTAGAGGTCAATGCGCAACATGAAATGAAATTTGCAGCTGTCAGATCAACCGTTTGGAAATATTTCCTTGCCCTCTACCTCTGTTTTCTGCTGAGAGAAATCGTTTTGAGAAGCAGAGCTGACTCTATGCTGGGGAGCCACTCGTGGCATGGGGTGGGGGGCAAGGCGCCCCGAGGTGCCAATTAGCATAGCATGGAGGGCACTGGTCTAGGTGACTTGGTCCCGCCCTGCCCCATTGTGTGCCGCCACCTACCCTCTGTGGGATCGGAAGCAGGTCGCACCTTTTATGGGCTTGGCGGGCATTTTTCTTTGTCTGAAAAATGTTTCCCCAGGGTGTAAGCATCTCTACCTGCCTCCGTCCTTTTCAGATTGCAGCCACAAATGATTCTGCATGACAGGCTCCTCCATAAAGCTTCTCTGAGCTATAAAATGACCAACATAATTCTTTGTTGTCTCCTTTCCCCACTTCTAAACCCAGCTTCCTGCCCTGGCATCCTGCCCTGCCCCTTATCCCCGGCTTGCCTGGTGCCAGCCGGCTGGTAGTTGAGGAGGCGTAGCATTTGTGCGTACCTAGGCAGATCCTCTGATGTACCTTAACTCACCTCTTGCTTCTGCACAGGTGCTGTGCAGAGCTGTTGTTTAAGGAATAATGACACCAAAAGCATGGATAGGTTCCGTAGAGATGCAGTACTTTTTTTTTCTGGATATTTCTGATCCCTGCTTAGTTGCAACCATGGGTATGGAATGCATGGAGGCAGGGGCCCAGCTGTGCTTACCATTTTGATGTGGAGTCCAGGAGATACTGGACACAGTAACCGTGGAAGGTAGACCTCAAGCACTGGGGTTCCTAGGAGCAGGAAGTAGCTTTCATGGGCTAGGGGAGGGATGCTCTCTGAACCCCCACCCTGATCCTAACCATTGAGAATCCTTGAAATTCTCAACTGGGCCAAGATGGGCAGTCTCCCTGACTGCAGGACACAGAGCCCTTCTGGCCTCCACTGCATCTGCCATGGCTCAGACTTTATGCTCTGGGACACTCGGGGGCTTCTCTCTGCCCCTCACGTGCCACGCTGCCCTCACCAGCCAGCCCTCCACCCACCGCCACCCCACCCTTCACTCCTGGAGCCCGTGGTGGCTGTTGCTCTCCACAGCTCCGGGAAGCGGTGCCAGTCCTCAGGGCTGTGAGTGGCCCAACCACTGAATGATGTGCTTATGAGAGTGAATTTGATGGTCCACAAATTGTATCTCTATGTGCCCATTTTTCTTGTTTAAAAAAGAAGAAAAACAATCCCCTGGATACCCTCCTGTTTATTGCAGGGCTTCTGAAGTGTCCCTGCCAACGCGGCGGTAAAGGCCCTTGGGCTCCGAAGTGGGCTGCGCATGTCTCAGTCATGCATTCTTCATGCATGCATGCATGCATGCATTCATTCATTCACTCACTGATTAATTAATTCATTCCATGCATTCATTTGCTTGTGTGTTGATTGGTTCTGTATTTATTGTGTATTTTTCATGGGCCAGCAGTACAGTGACAATTAAAAGAAGTATATGCCCATTTTTTTTTTTTTATGGTCGGCTCAGCCTGCCCTGGGGGTGTGGCTGGCACAGCATATGGTGCTGGGGATCAAACCTTGGTCCTTGCGGTTGCCTAAGCTTTCCTAAGCAGGCGCTTCAGACCACAGAACCATCTCGCCAGCCCGCTTCACATGGCTTTGGCAACCCATTTCTTAGAAGTTTCAGGTTTTACTTGAAAACTGCAGGTGTGCTTTGCACCCTAGTCGGCGATATGCCTGGAGTCATTTTGGCGTAATGTCGTGGTTCCCAAGTTCTTCCCCTAACCATGCTGCTTGGCCTTGTGGCCAGAGCTCTGTGTCCCCTACCCCTGGCTACCCTGGGTGGTTGATTCTCCAGTAGCCTTCGCTCTGTCCTGCTTCGGGAGTAGCATGAGTTTAGGGGCTACCTTCCTTTCAGAGGGACGGTGTGATGGCAATTGCTTTGTCCTTCTCACCTGTGATTGGCTCAGGAAGGGACCTCCTCCACTTAAGGCTCTTGAGACAAAAACTGGCAGTTTCTCAACAGAGCCTTTGGAGGAACTGAGCTCTTTTGCCTTCCTTCCTGCTAGAAATGGACAAGGAAGCCCTTGCGCCTGGCTGCTGAGGCAGACGCCTTCCCACTTGGCAGGAACTAAACAGGCAAGCACGTGAGAGAACAGAGTGGAGGAAACCACTAGGCATGGATGAGTTAGAGCCTGAGTAGAGCTGAGCCTGAAGCCCACACGAGTACAGCAGCCCATAAATTAGTTACACTTGCAGGAAGCCACGCCTGTGCCAAGCTCTTCTCAGAGGTTGCGTAACATTTCCTGAATTCTCTGAGCCTTTTCCTCACTGTCTTACTCGTCCCAGAGCAGCAGAGGGGAAGTT
>PVKN010009851.1:9813-23390 GCA_004027915.1 Capromys pilorides
TTTTTTTTTTTTTTTTTTTTTTTTTTTTTTTTTGTCTTTTTGAGACAGGGTCTCACTATGCAGCTCAGGCTGGCCTTGAGCTCACTTTTATAGCCCAGGCTGGTCTTGCACTCGTACCGATCCTCCTGCCTCAGCTTCTCAAATGCTGGGATTACAGGTGTGCGCCACCGGCCTGGCTAAGAAGTCTTTTTCTAACCCCCAGGTCAACCACTGATCAGTTAATGTCAGGCAACGGGCCAAAATAGGACTGTGACTTCATAAGAGAATGTTAAGCAGGAACGCTGCACTTAGGAAGTTAACTGTTCACGATAGATGAGAAAGCATGTCTGTCTGACCACTCCAGGCAGGCCTACTTCAAAGTCTTCACAGCACAGGCAAGCCACATCCACCTGTCAGTCTGTTTTGCAGGACAATAACAAGTCTCCAGATCCACTGGTCTTCCACCATGTACCAGACCCTTGTGGATGCTTCCAGAATATCTGCCCATCAGCTATAGTACTGGTCCATTTGAGTCACAGCAGAGAAGTCTCATATTTGGACCGGGGCTCTGCAACTAGTGGCCTTCAATTTTGTCATCTGTTGAGCCAGGGAGATAGCTCAGTAGAACAAGCACCTGCCTAGCAAATGTAGGGTCCTGAGTTCAATCCCTGGTACTGCCAAAAGGAAAAAAAAATTGTCATCTGAAAAATATGTACTGCTTTGAAAAAAAAAAATATGTACTGCTTTGTGTTCAGATCTGAAATCCTGGATGTAAACTGCCGTACACAAGATGACGATTAAGTGTGTTCTGTGAATGGGTCAGAACTGCTATAGGCAAGAGCTGTTGCTAACGTAACTGCACGGGATGGCCCTGGAAAAGATCCAGTGCTCAGGGATGTCACCTGCTACTCCTGGCAGTAACAGTACTCAGAAAACTCTGGAAGTCAGAAGGGAGAGGTGATATTGACTCTTGCTTCCCTTATTTACCCTGAGGATATGAGACAGGCCCTGCTGAGAGCACAGGCAGACTTCCTGTAGCAGGCCCTGCCTGCAAAGAAACTTAGGCTCCAGTGGAGAGGCTTGCCACTCTTCTGGCTTAGCGAACTGTGGCCTTGGCACTCTCTCAAAGATTTCAGGCATAGGGACATCGCTGAAAAAAGATGTCAGGCATACGGACATCGCTGAAATGGCACCTGTTGTATTGCATTTTGTTTATGGTTTGTATCTAGATGTTCTCCCAAAGCCTCATGAGCTCATAGGTGAGGTTTTTCAGAGGTGGCTGGACCTAGGGTTTGTGGTACTGTGCTGGATGTGGTGGCATGGCACACATCTGTTATTCCAGGATTTGGCAGTCGGAGGCAGAAGGATCACTATGAGTTTAAGGTCAGCCTAAGCTACATACACTACATAGTTCAAGGCCAGTCTGAACTACAGTGATTAGTTCACCAATTGGTTTAGCATAGTTCTATGTGCAGATAACAAAGGGAAGGTCCGCCCTGACTGTGGGTGGCACTAATCATTAGGCTTGTAACAAGAATGGAATAAAAGAGATAAAAAGCAGGCTATTTGTTGCTCGCTGCCTCCTGCCTCCTCTGCCATGGACTATTTTTCCTCTGTGAAATCCTTCTGCTTTGGGGTATTGGGTATTTTGTCACAGCAATAAGAAAGACAGCTTTTTTAGCAACATGTGAAAGGTGAAGAAGGAAACTCCTGCCCCTCCCAAAGCTGAAGCCAAAGCAAAAACTTTGAAAGCCAAAGCCATGCTGAAAGGTATCCATAGCCACAAAAAGATAGAGTCAGCGAGATAGCTCAGTAGCCTAAAGCAGGTTCTATCCCTGGCACCACATGCTGCACCAGCCCCACCCCGTGGGCAGGCTGAGCCCGCCACAGATAGATAGATAGATAGATAGATAGATAGATAGATAGATAGATAAAGTTTTTTTTAAAAAAAAGGAAAACGAAGATACAAACATCACCTACCAAACCCCGGTCCTGCAAAAATAAATAAATAAATAAATAAAAATACATGAAACATCACTCACCTTCTGCCATCCCAAGACACTGCAGCTCCAGAGGCAGCCCAAATACCCTCGGAAGAGTGCCCCCAGGAGAAACAAGCTTGACCACTATGCCATCATCAAATTCCCCCTGACCACAGAGTCAGCCATGAAAAAGGAGGACAACAACACACTTGTGTTCATTGTGGGTGTCAAAGCCAACAAGCACCAAATCAAACAAGCTGTAAAGAAGCTCTATGACATCGATGTTGCCAAGGTCAGTATCTTAATCAGGCCTGATACACAGAAGAAGGCACATGTTCGACTAGTTCCCAATTATGATGCATTGGATGTTGCCAACAAAATTGGGATCGTCTAAATTCAGTCCAGCTGACTAATTCTAAATATATACATTTTTTTTTTTTCCCCAGAAAAGATTTTGATACCAGAGAAGTAGGGTCATTGCTGTAACACTATCTGACCATGTAGTTCAGAAGCCTTTGGAACCAGCCTCAGGAATTGATGGGAAAGGTTTCAATACTGGATGAAGCAGCAGCCCTGGAATGTTGTAAGCCAAGCTTGATGGGAGATTCTGGTCAGAGTTCAGAAGACCAAAACACTGGCAGAAATGCAACCAGTAAAGACTAGGCTCAGGAGGTTTTAGTCAGAAACAAAGACTATATTGGCTGCTGGGCTCCAAATCATGTTATGTCTTGGCAAAAAAATTATTTTTGTATTTTCCTCCTGTCCAGAGACTGTATCTGAGACTGAGATTAAGGGTGACAGACTAGATAATTTTGTGGAAGAAATCTGAAGTCTAATGCTGAGGTAGTGACATGCAGCTATCAGGGGATTTTATCAAATCTATGTTGAGAATCAAAGACAAAAAACCCAGCAGAATGATTTTAAGTTTCGAATTTGACTAGAAAAAAAGCTCCAGCATATGGCCTACCAAGATGAAAAGATTAGCCATAAAAGTCAAGTATTTCTGAAGAGGACAATAGAAAAGATGGCCTAAGGGCATCACAAGAACCAACAGGAGTCCACCCTTTACAGCTTCAAAAAACATGATGGACTTTGCTAACCCCGGTCCCACAAAAAAAAAAAAAAGAAAGACTTTGCTAAACCAAGCACGGTAGTATACACCTATAATCCCACTACTTGAGAGACTGAGGCAAGAGAATCACTGTATGTTCTAGGTCAGCTTAGAAAGACAAAAAAAAAGGGTGCGTGGGGGCGAGATAGCTCAGTAGAATAAGTGGTTGCCTGGCAAGCACAAGGGCCTGAGTTCAATTCCCAGTTCCACAAAAGAAACAAAAAAGGAAAGAAAAGACACTTTGCTGAGAAGAGTCCCAGAATACCAACTTCCAGAATTGCGGCTGTTTAGGGAATTTGTTCCTCCAAATTGGGTTCACAGCACCCAGTAAGGCAGACATTACACCCCTGAAGAAAAAGAAGTCTTGGTACTGCTCTAGCTCGGGGTAGAACTTGGTGCCATTCACATGGTGCATGGAAAGTCAAAGGTTGTGGCGTCAAGGTTTTCACTGAAGATTTCAAAAGGCCTAGAAAACCAGGGAGTGCCCCTCTGAGAGAAGTGTGTGAAGCAATGAGTGTGACACTAAAGATACCGTAGTGATTTCAAAAGTTTGCAGAAGCAAGGGACATATGGTCGGCCTGCTTAGGAAAGCTTAGGCAACCACAGGGACCATGGTTCAATCCCTGGCACCATATGCTGCACCAGCCCACCCCCAGGGAAGGCTGAGCTAGCCCTAATATAAAGTTAAAAAGTATTAGTTTAAAAAAAAAAAAAGCAAGGGACATAGATCATGTGATCTATGATCACTTGTTAACTCTATGAAGAAAGCTCCACTGAATGAACAAAGCCAGCCATAAGCATGACAACCATCTGTCGTAGGAATGAGCTACCCAAGCCTTTTGGTGTTCAGATTGCCGCTGATGCTGCATGTGGAAATACAAGACTTAATGTTTGCTATACTGTACTTTGGACTCTCTTTAGTTCCATTCCTATCCCACTTTACAGTAGAAGTGTTTAACTTGTTTTTAATTTGTACAGGGGCTCACAGCTGACATTTGCCTTAAATCTCAGAAGAGACTAGAGTTGGACTTTTCAGCAATGGTAAAACTGTTAGGACTTTAGCTACTTTTAGAGGTGGACTAAAAGGCTTTCGTATAGAGGCTGGTGCACATCAACAGTGTTAGGCCATTGCTGCTGTCTGGGACGAGAAGAAAATGCTTGAAGGTTGTTCTCACAGCTGATCAGCATGGTCTACTGCCAACATGGTGCACTGGTGAGGGTACACCTGACCTGCCCACCTGAAGACCCATTTGAACCAAGCCTGACCTCCCCTTCCCCAGCAGGGATCTAAAATATTTTTATAGTTCTGGGGGTTGAACTCAGGATTCTGAACTTGCCAGGCAGGCACTTATGTCACTGAGCTGTCTCCCTGACCAGGGATCTAAAATGTGAGAATGTTCTGCTAGATGGTTAGGGATTCCTGGAGCTAAGCACAGGACCTGCCCACCCTCTGCTCCAAGTCTCTATCCTGTCCTTCAGCTTCTGTGAAAAGGATCTCTTCAAATAGTGGCATCATTGGTGGTGGCAGGCATGGACCATGAGCACAGGTGGTTGGTGGCGGGTTGTAGCCATGGGCGTTGCCAACAGAATACCAGGACCTACTTCAGGGGCTGCCCCTGTGCCCATCTGGGCCTGCACCAAGTGGCTGTGCAATGTTTGGTGCTGCCGGTGGCACCCATGGTTTTCTGCTTTGGACTTGGTTCTCTGCCAGGTGAGGTGAGACCTGTTGGGGGGAGCTGGCAGGTGGTGGTCCCTTTACTTGATTTTTATCCACTACAGTGGAACTGGACACCAGTTATGACACAGAGTCTAATGTGGGCTTTAGGTCTGAGATTCATCTATGGCTCCCAAAGTGTAAGATGCTCACAAGAAAAGAACCTTTGGCACAGTGCTTGGAGCCCTGAAAGCTAGGCCCATACAAGTAGAGGGTTTCATCAGGAGGGGTCTGAGTCCAAGGCAGACAGCTCAGCAAAGCACACCTCCAGGCAGCCACTGCCTTTATGCTCCACATTCGCTTTTTTAAAGTGCCTGGTCATGGGGGGCAGGGAAGCAGATAAGCAGATAGAGGCCTATTCTGTGCAGCTGTTGGTACAGCCATCTTCCAGCAGAGATGGCAGATGACCTTCAGGTGCTTCCCTAGGCTGAGGTTCTGCCACTACCTTCTAGGGCTCTAGGACAGAGAAAATACCAGTCTACATATCACGGCTTCCTACAGCACCAGAGCTTTAATGGACAAATTACAAGGCTCCATAGGGGAAGATGACACCTGGCACTCAGTGAAGCACTGTCACATGCCATACAGAACACAAGGTGGGTCAGTCTCCCAATTCAAGGATGTGGAATCAGGTACTATAAACTCCCAGCAAGACAACTTGACCTCTTTATTCTTCCTAATAGGGCCTGTCTGAGGAAAGAGGACAGCACTCAAGAGCCCCATGGGCAGGGGGCAGTGAGGTCTAATGAGAGGTCAGTAAAGGAGCACACTGGGGTGAGCTGATAACTGCAGAATTAGGGAAGGGACACATTACAGGTCCAGAAAAGCAGAGAAGGCTGCTCCTAGCCCCATAGCAGGTTCTGGAGGATAAATGGTTGTTGGGAGACTTAAATATGGAACAGGGATGCAGGCACATCTAGGGGTTCCCTGTAGAGGCACGTAAGAGGCCCTAGAGGCAAGAGTCTGAGGTTTTTCAGCTGAGACTCAGAGAAACTGCCCAGGGAACAAATCTAACTTGGGAAAGTAGAACTTACGAAACAAGGACAGTTTTTTTTTTTTTTTTTTTTGGGGGGGGGGACGGACACTCTAGAAGGTACCCCAAAGGGATGGGACTGATAGCAGAAGGCATTGCTTGCATCTCTGAGCTGGCCTATGCTCAGACCACATGGTACCTTTGGAAGTTCTAGCTGGCTCCTCAGAGACTGTAATGCTTTCTGTCCAGTCCCAGCACAGTGCCTAGGAACAAGCTCCTGGTGGCTGTACTGGCAATCCATCTGCTTCACGTGGACAAAGCTGTGGTACAAAGGTCTGGCCATCTCTGCAACAACTTTCATTTTTACTGATAAAAACAGGACATTGAGGCCAGCGAGATAGCTCAGCAGCCTAAGTGCCTGCTTAGGCAAGCTTAGGCAACTGTAGGGAGTGCGGTTCAATGCCCAGCACCACATGCTGCGCCAGCCCTACCCCCCAGGGCAGGCTGAGCCAGCCATAAATAAACAAACAAACAAATAAGACATGACACTGAGAATGCCCTCAAATTTCCAATGTTTACTGGGCATTCATCTTAGAACTCTTAGCACAGACTGGAACATAAGTGTATGTCTGCACCTTAGCAAGGCATAACCTCTGAGCAAGGAGATTAGAGTGGCACGAAGCAGGCTTAGTATGGGAAGCCTGGCAGAGAAGGCACTGGAGCTGGCATCATGGAAGCAGGGACCTCAGGTAGGTGCAGGCTTCTCCCCACTTGACTGTTCAGCCAGCTCTCGCCGCTGCTGCTCCAACTGCTCCTGCTCCTGGCGATCTAACTGCTGCAGCTGCTGCTCCACATCTTTAGGCACCTGCACCTCCAGCAGGTTTTCCATGCCATGCTCTGGTTCATCGCCAATAAGCACCTACCAACCGGGCAAGCAGGTGAGCAGGTAGCCAGCTATGACCACCCCTTCTCCCAGCCTCTCCAATTCTGCCCCCACCTGGATGAGTTTCTCGCAGGCCATCTGCACATCAGGCTCTGGCTCCCAGGTGTGCAGTTCTCTAAGGATCAGGTAGGCTCCCTGGTCCCGAACCTGCTGCCGACCAGGTGCCGTGGCTGTCAGCTGGGGAGATAGTAGAAGTTACTCAGATATCAGAGTGTGTGCTGGGGACTGGCATTAATACACCAGGATTCCCACTCACTAGCATGATGGTTTCAATGAGCATCTTTCGGATGTCAGCATCAGGCTCTCGCTGCTTGTCTGGTGGCAAGTACTGTAGGTCAACAGGAAGCCCTAAGGGAGGAAAGTAGCAGCCATTTGGTGCTTAGGCTGAAAACCTGGTTGGTCCAGGGTCTGCCTGTGTAAGCCTCTTAACACCTCTATTCAACAACTCCCTAAGGGACATTTCCTTCTCCTCCCAGCTGGCTCCTCTCCCACCTAGCCAACCTTGAGGCTCCCACCCAAGCACTCACGATCCATCTCTTCCTCTGAGAAATCCTCAGGCCCTGCCAGAGGCAGTAGTAAGAAGGGGAGAATGTCGACGTCAGGCCCCAGCAACCACTCATGATGTCCTGGGAGAAGGGAGAAGGGAGAAGGATGGGAGTCAATTTGGTCCTCTGATGCTGCAGAGTTCAATCCCCACCCCAGCAACGCCCATGCCCTCCCTCCACCACTCACGGTGCTCGAAGCAGCAATTCCGCAGGGTCCCCACCACCCCGCCCCTGCGCAACGAGGAATCTGAGTATTGGGTAAGGGGCAGCAGCCGCTGGACCACGCACCTGTTGGGAAGGACTACTTATTGCCGTCTGACCTCCTCTCCAGCCCCTCCCCAACCGCGTGGACGCTTAACTCACCTGTCAGGGTCCATCAAGAAGGCTCGCACCGCAGGCTGCTGACTGAGGTTAGACAGTAGAGGCCCCAGGTAATGGAGAGGCGCGCGGGCATTGTAGCCAGGCATGCACAGCGCGCACACCAGCTTTTCCAGATCTAACCCCGGCGCCGCCGTCAGTGTCTCTATGAGTGCGGCACAGGGCGCCGGCTCACGGCTGAGGTTGGCCAGAACGGCGGCTGCCTCATCTGCCCAGGGCCACTGAGGGTCTAGCGAGCGGCCCAGCAGCCGGGCAGGTAACCCAGGGTCGGCTGCCAGCAGCCGCTTATGCAGGCTGGGGTCAGCAGCCAAATTTACTAGCGCACGCGCGGCGTCGCGAGCCAGGGTCGGGGCTGCAGCCGCCGCCAACTCGGCTAGCGCCTGCAGCAACCCCTCCTGCCTAGCCAAGAGCGCGCGGCCGGGGCCCGAGCCCGTTAGAGCCAACACGTGTTGTGCCGCCGCCGCCTGCAGGTCCGCGCGCGCACCTTGTGTCAGAAAGGGCAGCAGCTCCGCAGCCTTCGCGTCTAAACTGGCCCCCGGTCCCGCCGGGGCGGCTGGCCTCGGAGTGATCCCAGTCTCTAGAGTACTTGCCCGCCCCGCTGCCATCGCCGTCACGCCGCTTTCAATCTGGGCTCATTGCCCCGCCCGCCTGAGGAACGGAAGCCGGCGTGGCCAATCCTAGGCCGTCGACCCGGCGCGGGGGCGGGAGCAGTACGCGAAGGGCGGGACCTGGTCCGCCGCGCGGCCTTGTGGGCCTCGAAGCTGGAGATTGGGTCTCCGAGGGCTGACTTTCAATCTGCTGGGTCCCTTCCTCCGCCAAGGAAGAAATGTACCCTTGTGGCTTCGTATAACGGCGTTGGCGGCGCTGATTCTGGGGGAAGCTGTTCCCGGGCTCTAGAAACCTTAGGAGCCTTAAAACGCACAGAAGAAGGGGTGTGGCTAGTCCGAGGACACGAAGCCCTGGGTCGGTCTGGAAAGAAAGTGCATCCTATCTCTGAGGACACGCAGGAGTCCAGAGCCTGGAGCCCGTAGGAAATGGGACTGCGCAGGGCTGAGGGCAAAAGCCCTAGGAGGCAGCTTTGGATAAGCCTCTGCACATTGTGAAACAGGTAGCTTTGGGACATTTGTCAGGACTTCTTCGGTCGCAAGTGACCAACTGGCACAGAAAAAATACTGGTTCGTGAATCCATTATAACTTGAAGGTTTGAACGACACTCACTGCTGGGATTACAGGCGTGCCCCACACGCCAGGCTAATCTGGTTTTCATTTTAGTTTTGATTGAGCATCATTAAGTGTACATATGTGTCCTCTGGGACCAAGGCCGTATATGTGTCTACTTGCACTTGGTTATACCAGACAGATTTCCACTGAAGTGCTACCAATTGCCGCTTCCTGCAGTAGTTTCTTCTTTTTTTGGGGGGTGGGGGGGGAGCATGGAAGATTGAATCCAGGGCCTTTACACTTTATTTTTGCTTTTCTTTTTTTAACTTTATTTATTTACTTATTTATTTATGCTCTGGCCTGCTCAGCCTGCCTTGAGGGTGGGGCTGGCGCAGCATGTGGTGCCAGGAATCGAACTGTGGTCGCTGCCATTGCTTAAGCTTGCCTAAGCAGGCGCTTTAGACTGCTGAGCTATCTCACCAGCACAGGGCCTTCATACTTAACTACAATCCAAAACCCTTTTGATTTTTATTTTGAGACAAAGTCTCATTAAATTGCTAAGTTGTGCAGGCTGTGCTTGAACCTGTAACCGTCCTGCTTCTGTTCTCTTGTGTCTTTATAGCAAGAAGGGATACATGCTAAACAGCCAAGTTAAGTTAAGAAGCATAGGACATAGCCTTGAAGGGTACTGATAACAAAGCTTTTTCTGGCTCCTATGGAGTTTGGATCTCCAGGAACAGGGCTCAGAAACCAGCTGTTACTACTCAACATCTTTCCACCAGAGGGAAACACTGTCCTGTGCCTCACTTTTTTTTTTTTTGTCTTTGAGACAGGCTCTCGCTGTGCAGTTCAGGCTGACCTTGAGCTCATTTTTTGTAGCCCAGGCTGGTCTTGAACTTGCGCTGATCCTCCTGCCTCAGCCTCTCAAGTGCTGGGTGTGCTTCACATTTTATATTGCATCTGATGCACGGGGAGGTGCTGATTATCGCAAGGTGTGAATTTCTTTAATTGGTGAAGAGGTTGGACTTCTTTCTAGTCAGTTAGGTTTCCCCTTTAACTTTGCCCTTCCCCCTTTTTAAAAAACTTGGTCGTTGTTCCTGAACGTGATGGTTCACACCTGTAATATCAGCAGTCCAGAGGCTGAGGCAAGAGGATCTCTCTGAGTTTGAGGCCAGCCTAGACTGCATAGTGAGTTCAGTGACAGCTTGGACTACATAGCGAGACCCCATCTCAAAAAGCCAAAAACATTAAAAACAAAAAACCTGGACAGTTTGTCTTATGCAAATTCATTGAGAGACTGCTGAAATATTAAAATATTATCTAGATATGAATTACTTGCAGAATATCAAGTTACAATTCCATATTGTGGCCCTTTTTTATGTATCTGCTGTCCTTTGAGAAACAGAGGTTCTGTATTTTAAGTTGGTCCAATTAATCGCATTCCATTTAGAATGTATGGTTGAATCTTTGTTGTTTGATAGGAAAACAGAAATTTTCCCTAACCTGAAGTCATAAGAAATATTCCCTACCTGTCCCCCTTCCTGTCTCCCATAGTCTGGGATTTGGGGTTCATAGCCTGTCTTTGCAGGTACC
This sequence comes from Capromys pilorides, assembly GCA_004027915.1. NCBI lineage: Eukaryota > Metazoa > Chordata > Mammalia > Rodentia > Capromyidae > Capromys > Capromys pilorides. The sequence continues at coordinate 20,193 of PVKN010009851.1, forward strand.
TGTTACTTCCCTCTCCTCTCTCTTTATGCCCCTTCCTCCCATTGTGCTTTTTTTTTTTTTTTTTTTTTTTTTTTTTTTTTTTTTTTTTTTTTTTTTTTTTTTTTTTTTTTTTTCCTATTTCTTTTGAGTACAGATTTTTCTTTTCTTTTTGTATTTTTTAGGGAAGGGTCTACAGGCTGTTCAGGATCTCACTACTAGATCGGACTCATAGTGATCTACCTGTTTATAGTCTCCCAAGAGCTGAGATTACAGGCGTGTGCCACCATGTTCAGGCTCCATTTCAGTTTCAGCACGCCCCGGAGGTAGGGCCAGCCTGGGGATTGAATTCCCGATCCCTGCATCTGCTTGCAGGCACTTTAATCTGCTGAGTACAGACTTTTTTTTTGCAGGATGGGGATTCAAGCTCATAATCTTGCACTTGCCACAGAGCTATCTCCCCAGCCCCTGAGTACAGACTATTTTTTTCAGACTTTTATTCTTTTTCTTTTGTTTGTTTTTTGAGACAGTCTTCCTATGTAAATTCAGGCTAGCCTTGAACTTACTATGTAACCTAGACTGGTCTTGAACTTGCAATGATTTTCCTGCCACAGGTGTATACCACCATGCCCAGCTTTGCATTCCTTTTTATTTGATTTTTTGGCTTCTCAGGACAATAATTCATGAAACCTGGGGCTGGGGATGTAGGTCAGCAGCACAGCACCTGCTTGGCAAGTGCAAAGTCCTGTGTTCAATTCCCAGTACCAAAAAATTAAAATAAAATTTAAAAAAATAATTCATGGGTGGTTTCTGCCGTTTCTTGTGGTGTTCTGACTGGGAGTCATTTGACCCTGTGGAGCTACCTGAGCTTCTCAAGCTTTATTACCTAAAGCTTTTCACCTACTCAGCCTGCCCTGGTGGTGGGGCTGGTGTAGCATGTGGTGCTGGGGATTGAACTGCAGTCCCTGCAGTTGCCTGAGCTTTCCTAAGCAGGCGCTTTAGACCACTGAACCATCTCACCGGCCCTGAGAATTACTTTTTAAACTGAATTTTCATTCATTTTGAAAGATGATATTTACATTTAATACCAATCCTTAGCAACCAGAGTTATCTGGAGAAGAAAATGCAGAAAATGAATCCATACAAGATTAATATAGGCACAGTATATTCCCACAGACCCCACTAACACAATATGGTGAAGCTGAGAATCTTCCAGGCTCAGGAGAAAGAAGTGTTTGACATTGACATAACAGACTGATGACATAAGAAGATGCTGTAGCTGTGAAGACATATGCTGTAAGGGCTGGACCCCATGACAGTGGCCATACACAGCACTAACTTGAGTGTTGAAAGAGGACTTTGGGTTTAAGCATTGTCTTTGGCATATTCCGGAAGAAGAGGTGATCATTACTGGGCTGTGATGAACCAGAAAGTTGTCCTCTGCAGTACATTCTGGGATAGATAAGTATGTGAATCTTGTAAATGGTGTTATGGGGGATCAGGGAGATAGCTCGGGGGCAAAAGTGCCTGCATAAAAAAAAAAAATAAATGGTGTTATGGTTTGTGTCTAGTTGTCTCCTCAGTGCCACATGCAGTCATGGGGTGGACTTCTAGAGTTTGTGATTAACTCATGATCCACTAGGATTATAGGTGTAAGTGCTGCTGAGATTATGGGTATGATTGTTACATCTTGAATTCAGACAGCCTGAATGCAACATAAGGGAGAAATACTTCCTCTCTGTTGCTGTTGTTTCTCCTACCCTTTTGTTCTTGCTGTTTTGCTGTTTTCTGCTGCCATGAACTGCTGCCCTCTGCCATGTGCCAGTCTGCCTTGGAGCCAGTTGAGTATGAACTGAAACTTTCACAAACTGCGAACTAAATAAACCTTTCCTTCCTTAATTCTGGGTGTTGAGTATTAGTTCCAACAATGAGAGAAAAGTAACCAAGACAAATGGTAGGCCAGGATGTGAAAAAGAAAGCTCAACTAAGTGAAAAATTTCACCCTTTTGTCAAAGATCTATAAACATAATTAAAAATACTTTGAAGCATATGTTTTGGTTGATTAAGATATGCTTAAAAATAATGATTTACAGCTGGGAGCTGGGAAGATAGCTCAGTGGTCTAAGTGCCTGACTGGCAAGTATAAGGACCTGAGTTTGATTTGTGGTACTGCATGCCATGTTGGCCCTGGAATCCTGGGCATGGAGGCAAATGCCTCTAACCCCAGCACTGGAGACGCTGAGACAGGAGGATCACTATGAATCTGAACTGCACAGTGAGACCCTGTATCCAATCAATCAATCAATCAATCAATCAATCAATCAATCAGGAGGCTGGAATAAGGTGTTAGCTCTTGTTCCTGGGACAATTCATGAAGAACTTCAAACAAGCTTCCAGAAATCTAACAATTCACTTCAACATTGGGAACATCTGAAAAGATATCAAAAAATTTATCAAAAGTGACAAATGTGTCGGGGCTGGTGAGATGGTTCAGTGGTCTAAAGCGCCTGCTTAGGCAAGCTTAGGCAATCACAGGGACCACAGTTCAATCCCTGGCACCACATGCTGCATCAGCCCCACCAGCAGGGCAGGCTGAGCCAGACATAATGTTAAGAAAAAAAAAAAAAAAAAGACAAATGTGGACCTGGTGCAGTGGGAGATTATGCTGCAATACTGTTTTCCACAGCTGGATGTCAATGTTAGCAAAGAAATCAATCATTTACTGAAGAGCCCTTTTAGTGTTCACCCGAAACAGGTTGGACTTCCATGCCTATTGATGTACAGAAAATGGATCAGTTTGATCCCTTTACTGTTCCAACAATAAGATCCATTGCTGTAAGTTAAAATGTCATTTTCACTAAAGAAAATGAAGAAGAGAAGAATGAAACTGGATCTGATATCAAACGCACAACCAGATGTATCTGGAGTACAGAAGAATACCATTCTAGCACCTTATATGAAAGTATTCAGTTTCTTTTTTTTTTTTTTAATTTTATTTATTTATTTATTTGTTTGCTTGTTTCTTTATTCATTTTGTGGCTGGCTCAGCCTGCCCTGGTGGTGGCGCTGGCGCAGCATGTGGTGCCGGGGATCGAACTGCAGTCCCCGCAGTTGCCTGAGCCCTCCTAAGCAGGCGCTTTAGACCACTGAACCATCTCGCCGGCCCCTTTTTTTTTTTTTTTTTTAATTTTATTTATTTATTTATTTGTTTGCTTGTTGTGT
>PVKN010009852.1:0-23291 GCA_004027915.1 Capromys pilorides
ATATAAAGCCTAAAATAGTGACTGTTTAACACTTAAATACGTCTGCAAACTTTTTCAATATACATAAGTACATAATTTTTGTACAAGTGGAATCTTAATGCATATTTTGTAACATACTTTTCTCACCTAACATGCTTGAATATTTGCATTCCTAAGTTTGTTTTCATTATAATATGTGTGCAGCATTTTGCTTGATGTCTACTGAGAGGGCAGAGAGAAGGATTCCAGCCAGGGTTAGTGCTTCCCGCTGCTGGGGACAAGAAAGGCTGAACAAATGAAGCAAGTGGTACTGACCATTGTAGTCGTGTTTACATGGGTAACTACTACAGATACTGTATGTGGTTATCAAAAATTACTAGAAAACTTGAGTGTCAGTGGTTAACGTTCTGAATGAATAAATGCAGAAGTCCCTTGGCCAGACATGGCAGCACAACCTGGAATCCCAGCACTGTGGAGGGGGAGGCAGGAGGATCACCTTGAGTTTGAGGCCAGCCTAGACTACAAAAAGAGTTCAAGGCCAGCCCAAACTACATAGCAAGACCTCTTCTGCAAAAGACTCCCCCCTGAAAAAAGGAGACCGAAGCCCCTGTTTATAACTATGTGTGAGCATTCAAAGGTTTTTTTAAAAAAGAACTTTATTAATACACGTGTGTAGTACATAATGTTTACATTCCTTGTGGGAAGTTGGTACATGTACATGACTCGACCTAATTTATCCATTGCTCTTCTCTCGTTTTGGAACTTTTCAGGGAATTTCTTTTGTTGTTTTTTAGGTTAGTTTAGTTTTGGGGAGTTTGTTTTTGTTTTTGTTTTAAGTGCATTTTATACAGGGTCTCGCTGCACAGCTTAGACTCGTACTGATCTTCCTGTTTTTAGCCTCCCCAGAGCTGGGATTACAGGTGTGTGCCACCACTCCCTGTCTTGGTGGCTGGCTTAGCGTGCCTAGGGGCAGGGCTGGCGCAGCATGCAGTGCCAGGGATCAAGCGCTGGTCCCTGGTCTGGCCTAAGCAGGTGCTGTCTCATTAGCCCTTTTACTTTTGTTTTTGTTGGGTTGTTTGTGTTTGTTTGCTTGCTTGCTTCGGTACTTGTTTGCCATACATAATTCTTACATTCCTTAAAGCTTTGGAGTTGGTGTGTATACATAGTACATCCCAGTCCCTCTCCTGCCTTCACTTTTCCTCCATCTTTTGATCTCCTTCCTGTTCAGGAAAATGTGTCTCCCTACTTCTAACTATCTATCTTTGCTTTTGCTTTTTTTATTCTGGGTTTCTAATATAAGAAGCCATGTGATATATAAGCTTGTATATCTGCTATATTTCGTTCAATATTATGGTCTCAAGGTGCATCCATTTTCCTACAAATGATTCCAGTTTATTTTTCTTTATGGTAGGGTAGGGCTCAAATGTCCGTGTGTCTGTTGATGCACATAGGGTCCCTCTCCACGTGTTCGTTAATGAGGTGTGCGGCTACAAACATGGGGGTGAGTGTATCACTATAGAATGATGACTAACTCTTACAGGTAGATAACCTATAAGGTAAATCGCTGCATCGAACAGAATTTTAGTTTTAGTTTTTTGAAGAATCTCCATACTGGAGATCATTCTAGTTTACATAGTGTTTATACTACTTTACTTTCCTACGAACAGTGCAGAAGGGTTCCTTTTTCTCTTGCAGCCTATCCCGTATTTATTGTTATTTGATTTCTTGATAATAACTGTTCTTTCTAGGGTAAGATGGTACTTCAGTGTTGTTTTAATTTGCATTTCTGTCCTGACCAGTGGTTGAGCATTTCTTCATATATTTATTGGTTATTTGTACTTTTTTTGTGAAGTATCTATTCATTTCACTAGCTTAGATTTTGATTGGGCATTTTATTCTGGCAGTCTAATTTTTTTTTTTTCATTCTTTATGTATCCTAGATATGAGTGTTTTGAGAAATTGCTGGAAAAATTTTTTCCTGTTATATAGGTTGTCTTTTTCACTCTGTTGGTTGTTTCTTTTGCTGTACAGAAGCTTTTATGATTCCATCTGTTTTCAGGACTTATTTTCTGTGCAACTGGGGTTCTGTTCAGAAAGTTCTTGCCTGTGCCTATGTGTTCAAGAGTTTTACCTGTTTTGTCTTCCAGCATTTTGTTTCTGGTTTAACATTTAGTTCTTCCATTTATTTTGATTTTAGTTTAATACATAGTGTGGTATGTATCTAGAATCAATTAATATTAAATCTTCATAAATATACTTAATTTTTATCTTTTTTTATATACTTAAAAGTTCTAGAATTTTTGTTAATAGAGAAGAAATTTCTTTCTAAACATAGACCACAGTAACTGTAAAATCCAGTAGTCTGTGGGACAGTGCCATAGTCCCTGGCTTAATAAACGCCGCAGTAATCTATAATTCTGACAATATAGAGTTGTAAATATTAGTTTGGAAGCTGGGCGTGGTGGCTCACACCTGTAATCCCAGCACTTGGGAGGCTGAGGCAGGAGGATCAGTGTGAGTTCAAGACCAGCCTGGGTTACAAAAGTGAGCTCAAGGCCAGCCTGAACTGCATAGTGAGACCCTGTTTCAAAAAAGAAAAAAAGTATTAGTTTGGAAATCATATATGGGCCTCTTTCTTTGTAAAAATATTTTTACATTCCATTACACATTTCTAGAAAATAACTCCTTTTAATTTCCTTTAAAATATTCATTAAATATAAAATTAAAGTTGACAAGTGGACAGGAAATAAAAGCAATTTCCCATAGTGACAAATATTCTCACAGTAACAAATAATCTAACCTAGTTTTTCCTATACCAGTCTTACAACTCAGTCCTTAAAACATAACCACTTTCAGTATTGCAGTTTTGCCTGACATAAAGAAAGAAAATTGTATCAACTAACATTGAATTTTTAATAGAAGTTATTAATAAAAATACATGTTTTCTGCTACTTCAGTGGGTCTCTGATAGACAAAACAAAAGTATTGCTTGAAGTCTTATTTGAAGATTCTGTTTTCTGTGTCTCTTGTTTCTAGACCCACTACCATGCTTTAAAATATAAAATCTTGATGCTTTCTTAAGCTATGCTTCAGAATTGTTTATGCAATTATAGAATTTCTGCTTGTAGAATTAGTAATTAGGGATATAGCCAGCTCTGTAAAAACCCTACGTTCTTCATGTGCAGCAGCCTGTCAGAATCCTGTGTGAGTGCTACAAGTGCTTAATTAAACGCCCAGATGGCATTGTGCCAAAAACATGAGCTAGGACTTGCCTTACTGTCTACTACTAAACACGGACATAATAATTGTATAAGTTCTCTGTACGCTCCAAATACTCATTTAAATATTTGAGACCTTTTTAACTTCAGCAGTGACAAATCTTCGGTCACCAGAGTCCCCAACCTTGGTGAGGGCCATGGTGTAATGCGCACCGCATGGCCCACCTCACCCCCAGGGTCCGCAGCTCTCAGGCCCACTCCTGAAGTGTGTGCCACTAGCACTGTGGAGGAAACATGCAGGAGGTTTATGTCACATACCTATCTTGGGTACTGTAATCTTTCACAGTTGCCTTGCAGTAATCTCCTCAATGACCGATTATCTCTTAGCAGTGCCAATATTTATAATCCAAATGGGTTAGTAGATCATATTTTAAATATCAATCATGTTCCCTTTAGAACTGTTGGAATATAACATGCAACAGAAGCAGTCTCAAATTCTGGAGATGCAAGTAGAGCTCAGCAGTGTGAAAGACAAAGCAACCGAACTTCAGGAACAGCTGAGTTCAGAAAAAATGGTAGTTGCTGAGCTAAAAAGTGAACTTGCACAAACGAAGCTGGAACTGGAAACAACGCTCAAAGCACAGCATAAGCACCTGAAAGAACTGGAAGCATTCAGGTGCGTCAGCCTTCCTTATTGTAAACTTGTATTAGGGAAGGAATGAAGTAATTTTGTTGTAAAGTGTGCAAACAAAAATAAAATACTGCTCATGATGTTTAAATAGCATGAAAACTTCGTTAATTTTAAGAAAAACAATAGAGAGGAAATTCCAATATTTTCCTAGTTGTAAACTCCTGATTATTCTGGCATATTTTCCACTGTGGCCTTTGTTTTGTATGAGATATAATTTTCATGTTTATTTTCCATAAACTAACTTGAAATGTTGTTTACTGCTATTAATGGTTTAGTTAGCCAAAACAGGCAAAGTATTTCAAGAGATAATGCTTGCAAAAAGGGACACATTTGTGTAAATACTGAGATGCTCTGTTTGCCAAAACTCATTGCAAATAGTCACTTTTATTTTGAACATTGACTTCATATACAAATTCATATAATGATTCCAGTGTTTAGTAAAACACAAGGGAAAATGTTATTTTATTTTATAAGCCTGGAGCATTCCTATAAATCTAGCTACTCAGGAGGCTTAGGCAGAAAAGTCTTAAGTTGAAGGCCAGCCTGTGCAACTTAGCCTTCTGTCTCACAAAACAAAAAGACTGGAATGTAGCTCAGGACATTCCCTGGTGTCAGTCCCCACACCCCAAAAATTATTGTGTAGCAAGAAATCATATAATAATTTTCAGTGGTAAATAATCATAGTTGAAATGTCAATATTAGCAAGTTTTTTGAAATGACCACATTCAAGACTCCTTAAACTTTATATTTTCCTGTTAGTTTATCATATAAAGTATATGCATCATCTTTGCAGTGTAAACTGTCCTCTCTTGCTCAAGACATACTTGATAAAAATTCATTTGTCTCTTTTGATTTAGATTGGAAGTTAAAGATAAGACAGATGAAGTACATTTGCTTAATGATGCATTAGCAGGTGAACAGAAAAAATCAAGAGAGCTCCAGTGGGCTTTGGAGAAAGAGAAGGCCAGGTCAGGACACAGTGAAGAAAGGGAGAAAGATGAACTCGAGGTATTGTCATTATTGTCCTTATGTCTTAGGAGAAACTACTCTTGAGGCTGACCTTGTCTACACTGTCAACCTTAGCGTCCTTTTTCATTCTGCTTTGACTACTGCTATAATGTTATGTAAACTGTATTCTGAAGAAATGTTGATGATTTGATTTTTATTTTGCTGTACCCAAGGACACATACAGATTGCTCTGTAGCATCCTGTTTTGGGAGTGTACATTAATGCACACCTCGTTTGATAAATAGAGCAATGATATTGTTCAGTGCAAAAGTAGTTTTGGTTCCTTCTTATTGTGAACCTCTTAGAGACAAGTGTCCATGCTGTAACCCAGAACTCCTTTACTTATCACAAAGTACCAGAACTAAAATTAAACCCGAATACTGAGGTCTTAGTTTAGAAAAGATCAAGTATTATTCCAGTGCCCAGCTGCTGGGGCAGTTTGGCTTGCATGCCAACGAAGGGCTCCACATCCCTACTATGGCAGATGTGCCATGTGCCCTATGTTTGGCCCCACCATCCTAGAGAATGACACTCAAAAAATTTTAAATAAACACTGCTCTTCCAGAGCAATACCCCAAGCTTCGTATGGCTGTCAACTCAAGACAAGCTAGGCCATGGGAAGGCCCTCTGCTGCCACACCCTCCCAGCCCAGAGTTGCCTCCTGTCACGTAATGCAGTGTGAATCCGTTCAGTAGCCACAATGGGTGTCCAAGACTTTGCCCTATTTTCTTGCTTCTTCGCTATTTAATTCCTACTGTGGTAACCTACACACAAGGATGTGTGATTTCCCTCAAGTACTAATCCTTTTTTTAAAATTTATACTAATTCTGAAGAGTTTGTTCCAGATCCCACTGTCTATATAAACTTCATTATTATTACCCCCTGAAATTGAAACATAAAATGTTTTCAGGAATTTGTATCATTTTCTGTCAGAAACATGTACTTCTGAAGTTTTATACAGTATCTTAATTTAGTATATTAAAACAAAGGTGTCACTTTTATCCACCCCTGTTGAAATCTGTTTGGACTCACCATCATGCTAGACTCAAATGTATGTGCTATTGTTAAGCAATTATTTTCTTATGTTTATTTACACATAAGTACCTAGCAATTTAGAAAGAAGACATACCATTAATATGGCTAAAAGTATCACAAGAATGCTTATAATTTTTAATGATCTTTGTTAGAAATATATGCTGGCGGCCAGGTATAGTGGCACACACCTATAATCCCAGCACTCAGGAGGCTGAGGCTGTGAGTTAAGGCCAGCCTGGGGTATATAGTGAGTTTAAGGCCAGCCTAAACTACATAGTGAAACCCTGTCTCAAGAAAAAAAAGCAAGTAAAAAAAAAAAGCTCCAGTTCATATTTAGTCAGATAAGGTTAATATTTTAAGAGAAATGTGTTGTTATCCTATCTCTTGATTATATTCCTTCATGAAAATCAGTTGGCTGTCTAAATAATTATGTTCTAACCACTGAAAATTATAAATTAATAAGCTGGGTATCAGTACTAACTTCTATTACTAAGTATTACCAATTTAGATTAATAAAAGCATGAGGGGCCAGCCAAATAGCTCAGTGGATTAAAGCACCTGCAAGCATGTGCAGGGGCCTAGGGTTTGATCCCTGGCCTGCCGTGCTGGCCTCACCCCGGGGCGCACTGAGATGGCAATTGAGACTAGACGTGGTGGCACCTGCCTATAATCCCAGCTCTTGGGATGCTGTAAACAGGTAGATCACTATGAGTGTAATCGAGTAGTGAGACCCTGAGCACCCTGTAGAGCATTCCCTAAAATACAAATAATAATAACAGCATGATTGTGTGCTTATAAAGTACTCTGTGTAACATCAGTAAGTACTTAATTTGATGTTTTCTTACAAGGTTCTGAAATTTTCACTTGAGGATCAGAAACAGAGGAATACTCAGCTAAATCTACTTTTAGAACAACAGAAACAACTGCTAAGTGAATCACAGCAGAAAGTGGAGTCACAAAGAATGCTCCATGATGCCAGATTATCAGAAGAACAAAGCCGAAACTTGGAGCTTCAAGTCCTCCTTGAGTCTGAGAAAGTCCGGATTCAGGAGCTCACTGGTGCCCTGGCGAGGGAGCGGGAACTGCGGGCCCAGCTGCAGAGCAGTGACCAGGCTGGCCAGCCGCGTCCACCCCTGCCCTCAGAGGACCTCCTGAAGGAGCTGCAGCAGCAGCTGGAGGAGAAACACAGCCGTATAGTAGAACTGTTAAGTGAGACTGAAAAATACAAACTGGATTCTCTGCAGACAAGACAGCAGATGGAGAAAGACAGACAGGTTCATAAGAAGACACTGCAGACAGAGCAGGAGGCAAACACTGAGGGGCAGAAAAAGATGCATGAACTCCAGGCTAAAGTGGAAGATCTTCAGCATCAGCTGGAAGAGAAAAGGCAGCAGGTCTACAAGTTGGACCTGGAAGGGAAGCGACTACAGGGAATTATGCAGGAATTCCAAAAGCAAGAACTAGAACGAGAAGAAAAGAGAGAAAGTAGGCGAATTGTGTATCAGAATCTTAATGAGGTAAACTGATACTTTATTTTTAAATACTTCTAAGGAGTTCTGTAGCCCTTCAATTATAAAATTTTGATATTGGGCTAAATTATTTAAATAGTTCATATGCAAATCACTTAAAGATAAATTTTATAGAACTTTATTTGTAATATAAACAGTAAATCTGCTCCCTTAGAATATTTAATGCTGTTTGTTTGTCATTATTATTTTTTCTCCTGTCCAAAATTGCCAGCCAACCAGTTGGAGCTTGACTAATGATCGGACTCGAAATTGGGTTCTTCAACAGAAAATAGAAGGAGATACCAAAGAATCACACTATCCTAAACTGACTGTAATGAATGGAGGAGAAACTGGCTACAGTCATGAATTAGAAGTGGTCAGACAGAAGCTTGAGTGTGTGGCTTCAAGCCTGCAGCACCTGTCCCAGAAAGCCTCTAACAGGTTAGGCTTGCCCGCTGGAGCTTGGGACCTGTGTTCTTAGGCTAGACAGACACATCACCCTCAGGAATAGCTGGCCGGGGCAGGAAATAGAGACATAAATATTTCTCCTTAAATGGGAAGATCTGAGAATAATACCTGCACTTAGGGAAGGAGAATTTTAGCAGCGCTGTGTGTGTGTGTGTGTGTGTGTGTGTGTGTGTGTGTGGTACCAGGGATTGAACTCGGGACCTTGTGCTTGCCACTGAGTTATATCCCTGGCCCCAACAAAGAGAGCTAACCCAAGGGTCAGTGACAGGTGAAGCACAGGTTCCCCAGTCTGTAATACTTGTGTTAGCAAACGCTGCTCAGGAAATCTTTGTTAAACTTTTGTCTTTTTGTTGAAGGCTACAGTTTGAAACGGCAGATGATGAAACTTTCATTTGGATTCAGGAAAATATTGATGAAATTATTTTACAACTACAGAAATTCATTGGCCAGCCAGGTGAAGAGGTAAGACTTCTGAAAAAGTTTCTTGTAAGGCATAGAACCAAAATTCAATAGAATATGTGAACTGTTTGAAACTGCCAGCATATTCTATAACACTTTGACTGCTTAATTGTAAATGTGTTTGCCCTCCGGAACACTGGGTGTACAGGCATGTGCCACCATCCCTGGCTGTGGTGCCCTTTTATTAAAATACTAAGCTTCTTAAAAGAACGATCTGGTTTCTCCCCTTACCACTGCGTGAAACCGTCCTCAGAATCATAGCAGTGTCTTCATGTTTCATTAACCTGCTGAATCTTTTTGCACCTATCTTTACTTGGTTATATATGAACACTTTTGAGGTCTTCATCTTCTCAAAACCCTCTTTCCTACTGGCTGGCAAGTGCAAGATCCTGAATTCAATCCCTAGTTCCAAAAAAAAAAAAAAAAAAAATGTTCCAAAACCCTCTTTCCTGGTCTTTTATGTTAGTATTCTCTCACTGCATCAATGTCTTCAGTCAGTTACCTATGGTTTTCTCTTCCCCTGTCATCGTCCATGTTTTTCTCTAACTATACTCTAAAGCTTCTTTCTTCCCATAGTCTGCACTGAACTGAATCATTGAACAAATATGCTCACATTGCATACATACTTTATCCCAAGTACTATACTGGGTTCTGGAGATAAAATGAATAAATCTCACACATATTGTGGAGATTATTATTATTGTCCAGTGGACTATTGTGCTAGTACAGACCTTTGACCTTTGTTCCAGGCTTATACTTTCAGTTAGTTTCCTAGGTATCTAGCTTTTCCCTATACACCATAATGACCCCTAAGAAATCTCAGAGGCATGCTCCAGCTGCACATTATCTTCCCCTATTTTGCCTACCTTTGTGATAATGCTGTCATCCAGGTTAGAAAGCTGGCCACCACCGTAGTCTGCCTCTGCCCTTTACTTGCACAGCTACGCAGCCTTTATGTCCAGTGCCTTGCCTGCTGCCTGTCTGCCCCCTATGCCCATTATGCCTCTGCCTTTGGGGATTTTTTACCAGGACTACTGTAACAACTCCCTCATTGCATGCCTGACTCTAGAAGATTATATCCTACCTAACTTAGTCCAGTTTGTGTACTGCTGCTAGAGGAATCTTTCTAGAATATAAACTTCGTGGCATGTTCCTGCCTAATGCTGTCTGGATTGCCTTCGCTGAAGTCCATTACCTTCACTGAAGTCTGTTATCCACAAAGTGAAGCACCATTTATTCTAGTTTTACCAAGCAACTTGTAGCTCCCTCGTATGAGCCTGCGCGTCTTTAATCTGCTCTTCTGCTGCCATGCCCTTCGCTAACTTCTTTTGCTGCCTGCTACATTTCGCCGTTATTTAACCTAGCACTGTATCATGGAGTGGATTGCTTTTCTTGCCTTTTCACACTGTCACACACAGTATTCATGGAACTTGTACTTAGATGACTACTGTCATTTTATTTTCCCAGACCAGCTTAGTGTCTCCAAGTGCTTCTTGTGGCTCTTTGACTGAAAGACTGCTGAGACAGAATGCTGAGCTGACAGGACATATCAGCCAGCTGACTGAAGAAAAGAATGGTTTGAGAAACACGGTTATGAAACTAGAAGACCGCATAAGATGCTACCGACAGGCAGGAGCTGCTGGAGATTATGTGCGTCATTTTTAACATGAGTGCAAGTTGCAGTCCCTTGTCTGTTTTCAGATTCTGACTATGAGATATAAAAGTATTTGGTATCTAATGTATAGTAGGATCTGTGGAAAGTTTTAAAGGAGTGACAGTAATAGTGGCTCTTATTTTGGAGAAAGCCTTCTCTGTACTAGACACAGGGTTATACACTTGCGGAATCTAATCTGTATCTACCCTTACACATCAGAAAACTGAACTAAAAATATAATCAAACTGAAATCTGTTTATCTCCACATCCAGATACTTTGCTACGTAGGTTTCTGACTGCTTTTGGTAACGGTTACTGTTTTTAAGACTCAGAAGTGAAAGATTTTACTAAACTATATTTTTTGGTCTAATAAAATTCTCTAGGCATTTAAATATTTAGTTTAAACACTGCAAAATGATTGGTTTCTCTAATCAGCTGAATACTAGAAAACCATAAGAAAACTGTACAAATAAATGGAAACCTAGCTGTGCAGTTTCCACAGTGACCCATGAGGGGTTTTTTTCTATCCCCTTTTTGGGTATCAGCTCAGCATTGGGATCCAGATGACCCAGCTGTTCACTTTCCTGGCTTTTTAAGTTCAAAGCTCTACTAAACCTAAGCTCCGTCTGCTTAGCCTTTTGCCAAGAACTTTCTGTTCAGAAAAGGAGCATGTACGTAGACTTCAGGAATACTCTTTAATATTGGCTGTGAGCTTTCTGAGCTCAAAAAGCTGGTACTAGGCATCCTTTGTGGGATACCTTTAATATGATTAGTTTGTTTTTCTTCATGAGACTCATTCTTAAAAATCGTGTAAGTAGGATGTGTTCTCTGTAGTCTTCTAGGTTTTCATTTGGTGGTGGTGCCAACATTGATGCCATCATTGCTTCTGAAAAAGAAATATGGAACAGAGAGAAATTGACTCTCCAGAAATCCTTGAAAAGGGCAGAAGCTGAAGTGTATAAGCTGAAAGCTGAACTAAGAAATGACACGTTACTTCAGAATCTGAGCCCTGATTCTGAACATGTCACCTTGAAGGTAGGAGGCCTCTTCAGTCTACACATGACCCCCTGTATTTCATCTCCCCTGACCTTAACTGAGCAACTCCAGACATGGAGGAGGTGCTTGGGCTGTCTCTAGGTCTATTCAGTCTGCATCTTGATTGCATGGTGTCTGACTGGTCACAGGAAAGCTTATACAGAGACAAGCGAAGGACTGGGCCCAGGTAAGGCTGTGTTCATCGTCACAGTGTTAGGACCAAGAGCTTGTGCTCTTGCTTCCTACAGTTTCTTCCCGTAGTAAACAAAGATGTTCCCTTTTTAGCTAACCAAAGCATTACTTACCAGTGTAAGAGCATCTGTCCAACAGGACAGAAAGACTTCCAAGTAGACTTGGAAGACTTGGAGGAGTAGACATTGAGGGAAAAGCACCTTAGTCATTAATTTAAAATTGAAAACAAAAATATTTGTTATGTTTTTTCCAAGTATGGAATGAACATAAATGTAAGACTCTTCAAAGGACAGAAGACATTAAATTATTAAAGGAACTAAGTAAATGAATAACCATCATGATAAAAATAGGTTCATATAATTTTTAAAAACTTGTATCTGGTAGATGTAAGCCCAAAATGAAAAACATAACTATAGTTACTACTCCATTACTAAGAAGAGACAAAATGTAAACCTTAGGTTAATTACATTCGCTTTTCACTTCGCGGTTGCAGCAGCGAAGTGAGGGGATACTGTCATTCAGGTCCTCTAACATTGCTTGTGTTTCCCTGCAGAACAGTTTGAATGACAATAATGCCCTTTTGTTCTTTCCTTCTTTACATACAGAGGATGTATGGTAAATACTTGAGAGCAGAAAGCTTTCGTAAAGCTCTTATTTATCAGAAGAAATACCTGCTGCTGTTACTGGGCGGGTTCCAGGAATGTGAAGATGCCACCCTGGCACTGCTTGCACGCATGGGGGGACAGCCGGCCTTCCCTGACCTCGAGGTGACCACCAGCCGCCCCCGGGGCTACGCCAGGTTTCGCTCAGCTGTCAGAGTGTGCATCGCAGTCTCCAGGTAAAGTCGCTTCACTGGTAGACTCTCTTAAAGGCTGCGTGCACAGTCAGAGTGTTTGCCCTCTCTAAAACAGTCCTCCTCGTTTCCGAGATCTTCACTCTTCTATCAAAGACTCTGTAGCTGCAGTGAGTCAACCCAGGGACTGTGGTTGGTGACTCAGCGGGCACATCCAGTGCGAATTGTTTTCTTAAAACAAGTTTGAATCAGACCATGAGCTAGTTCAGACATATGCCTACAATCACAGAAGGAAAAAAATGGTTTTGAAAGCTCACCCCAAAGGCTGGCATATGTGTATTTTCTCACTGCTTACGTAACTCATTGGTGGTGCCTTGCCAGGAAACACACTTGCCTAACTAGTAGCCTTCAGACAGGAACTCTGCTGAGGCGTCTTGTCGCCTTCTTCCTGGCAGCATCAAGCTGGCAGTTTTGATGTTCATTCTCTGTGTTTGAAAGAAAGTGAAGACCCCAAGACCTTTGGACTCCTGGCCTGCTGCAGTCTTTGGCCAGTCAGGACATGGCGGACACCTTGTCCTCTGGGCAGGTCTCCTCTGTCTCACTTCTCCAGGGCTACAGGCCCAGAGCAGTTTTGCTTTTCACATTTGTACCTTCCAGGTCACTTTGGATGTTTCTTTAAGGACCTTTCTTCTTTTCAAAGAAAACCAGCACAGTTTTTACCTAGAAGCTGTGCAGGGCTCCCCAGCCCAGTCTCACGTCACAGTGCAGAAAGGCCAAGCAGGTTAGAAGCCCAGCGGGGGCTGGCTGATTTCTGCTCGTGCTGGCGCTCACGTCTCCCCGGCTTCCCGCCCACCCCACCCTTCTGCTCCACATGAGTCACACAGCTCACACTCCTCCGCCCTTCTTTCCATCACCTGTGTGGCGCAAACCCAGGCTGTGTCCTAGGAGATACGAGGATGAGGAAGGCCACTGTGTGCCTGTAAGCCACGCTTTCCTTGGGAAGAACAGTGCGCAGAGCATAGAGAGCCCCAGGGAGAGGTCACCACTCATCCTGATTAGAGGACTTGGAGGACACGGCAGGGAAGCGGTATAACAGGTGCTATTTTATCCTCGTTTATGTTCCTGAAAGTGAACATCAGTGTAGCATTGTGGTGTATATCTGTAATCCCAGCACTCAGGAGACTGAGGCAGGAGGATTGCCAGTTTGAGGCCAGCCTGGACTACACAGTGAGACCCTGTCTCACAAAAAAAACCCCTGAGCCTTACAACTAGAATTAGGGAATCAAAGCTGACACTCCAGGATGTTCTGTGGGTCCACATGACCCAAGCAGCCACCTTGCTAGTTCACGGCACAACAAATCCCGTTCCCTTTAGACAGCATGGTTTTGTTGCTGATGCCTGGCCTCAGCCTGCCTCTGGCTTTCCCAGTTCACTGTCACGCCAGTTGGTCTTTTTGTCCTCTTCTCTGCTCTTTCATTCTCTGTTTTGTTCCCATTAGTTTTGCCCCTCTCCTTGCTTATCCATCGTTTTCCTGTCGTTTTGCCATCTTGTGTCCCATTAACCCCTCAGCCAGAACCTGATGCTGATAATGCTGGATACTTGCATTAGCCCTTAAGACTTGCAGCACCGTTTTCTTGCAGTTAATTTTGCTGTAATCGAGGAATGTTACATAGTTTTAGAATAGGCATCATGTGATATATTTGAATTTTCCCTGTGTGCATATTTAACTGACAATTTTTGTGGAAGGTACATATTTATACTCTTACCAATATGCTGTGAAATTTCATTTTGGGGTGTTTTCAGAATGAAATTCTTGGTTCGTCGGTGGCATCGAGTCACAGGTTCTGGTTCCATCAATATTAACAGAGATGGCTTTGGATTGCATCCAGGTAAAGTCAAAATACCATATTTTCTTATATATATGACTCTAAAATTACTGTAGATGTATTTTCTAAATAATCAATTCAGGAGCCAGTATTGCCCACAGACAGACTTTAACAAGGTTGGGGACCGTGGTTTTTTTAAAGGATATTAACAGCCAATTCTTATAAATTACTTAGGCTACACCAACTCTGCTTTTTTATGTAGCCTTCCATTGTATAATGTAAGTACAGTTACTCTCGCAGCACAGATGAGAAACTGAGCTATAGAAAATGTGGTATTGCCCCAGCTCACGCCCCGAGAAAAAACAAAGCCAGAACCAAACTCTGGCAGTCTGGCTCAAGCCAGTGCTCCTTCCACCTGCATTTTAAGCTCTGGTTCAAGAAAGGGTTGCTTAATCAGGTGGATTAGTTACAGTTTGTTTCCACAGTTTAGCAATGTTCAAAGAGTTCTTAAGTTTATTAGGTTGTACAGTGATATCGACAGTTCAGATCCTTTCCCCACACACCTAAGAGGGAAAAGGATATTAAGTTTAAACATTTTGGACATAAGGAGACGGTCACAAGCTAGAGCACACAGAGCCAGCGGACACAGCGTACTGATCCTGTGTGTTGGTACTAACCTGCCTTTACATACTCTGCTAGTAGCTGGGTAGCAAAGAAAAGGGAAACCTGTGTATTCAGTGTCCTGGAAGCACTTTGAGATACACGTTAACGCACTGCATTAGCTAAAGTGTTTGCCACAGTGAGTTATGTGTGCATTGAAAGCTAGCAGTTGTACTGTTATCTCCTTCAGCAGTAATCAAAAATGACTATAAGTAGGACACAACGTAGTATACTATACTCGTCAGCTGAGACGTACATACTATATTTTTCCCAAGGGCTTGGGAAAAATCTTTGTTTTTTAATGGTACTGTTGGGTTACTTTAGGGGCTGAAAAGACAGAGCCATTTTATCATTCTTCTGGTGGGCTAGAGCTGTATGGAGAACCAAGACATACAACATACCGCTCAAGATCAGATCTGGAATATCCTAGGTCTCCTTTACCATTTCAAAACAGGTAAGAAGCTGATCTAACCTGACTGGAATCAGTACATGAATATTGAACAGAGAGAGACACGGGACTTTTACTTCCTTGTATTGCAGTAGCTATACATCTTTTCCTATATGTGACCTACATAACCCAAGGCTCAGAAGGCTTTGAGTGTGTAAATGGCTTAGACATTGGATAAAGTGTTGACTAAAATTTGTTCATTGGCCCTTACAAAAAATTTCCTAAGAACCTGAGCACTGGGCCGGGCATTCTCACAGTGACTTGGTGGCTTCTTTGAATCTGTTGAAGTTTTTTGTCATCTCAAACTTAGAAGCATGGAGGGTGTAACTCAGGCGGTGCGTAAAAGCCCTGCATTTGGGAAGCAGTGGGTGGAAGCAGGCTGGTAACTTACTAGTCTTTTCAGGATAACTGGAATTCATGGGTATTTTTAATCCGTAGGTACTCAGGCACTCCAGCTGATTTAAATCCTGGTTCCCTAGCATGTTCTCAGCTTCAGAACTATGATCCTGACAGGGCGCTGACAGATTACATCACTCGGCTAGAGGCACTACAAAGACGACTTGGAACTGTGCAGTCAGGTATTCCGTTTATTTGCTGGTAGCACCATGATGCTAGATTCTTAAACAGCTTGATCTTCACTTTTTAGGGTACTCAAATTTTTCAGTCACAAGTTAACAAGTTAACCAAAGCTTAACTGTGTAACCCACAGAGCCTTCAAAGAATTTAGGACATAATTTATTCACCCAGAAGCTTACTCTGCCCAAAAAGGACTACATACTGTATTCACCAGGCTGATTAGACAAAATGCAGGATGAGCACCAGTGTGCAAGGCATTCGACACACGTTCCTGGGCAACGCATGGTAGGAAGTGCTAAGGCGCTGAACTGCCTTCAGCCTTCCTGCAGCCATTACCTCTGCTGCTCCACTGTGCTCATGGATGCTGAAAAATATCCAATTTAAAAGACTAAGAATGAACCATTCATTTTTCCCTCAAAAATATACCCAAAGCATCGTACTTTATAATCTAGAAGAACTCCTGTCCATTGTGGAAAAACCCTGTTGCCCAGTTCCCCTTCAGTTTACTCTTGATCTAGACTGATTTTTAAGTGGTTGTGATCTTCTGCTTTCATGTTTAACTTCAGTTAGGAGGTTTTTTCCTACTAGCCACACAAACTTGGACTAATAGTAGGTTCTTGTAGTAAAAGACGTTATTGCCAGTTGATTTTTTTGTTGGCTTGGCTTGTTTTGAGCATTCAAATTTCCTAAGGCCCCAATTTTGCCCTTGATCTTAGCCAAAAGGCTGAGAAGCGATAGCACCCAGATTTTAAGATCAGATTTTTCAAGCTAAACCAACTTTCAAAAAGTACTGTATAGAACCCATTAGCATTAATCTTTCTTACCCTAAGCCCGTCATCTTTTAAAAACTGGTTCAAAATGAACAACATTTTAACGACGAGAACACATTTTTTTTAATGCTGGATAAAAGTGATCTGTTCTGTGTGAATTAGCCTGGTACAGGCAGCAGCCTAATTTGAAACCACTGAAATGCTGTTTTTCTCTTTTAGGGTCAACTATGCAGTTTCATACTGGCATGAGAAGATAATCTTTCAAAATATCATTAAATGAAGTGATTTTAATGAAATTCCTTTTTGTAAATCAGTGGTTCTTTTGTGCTTTTGTATTGTGAATATTCAATGGGACCATTAAAAACACAGCTTATGATTGTATACAAATCCCTTGCCAGCACATGAAAACTGGAATTTGTATATATAAGCAGTGTATGTATTCATGCACAATAATCATTACGTGTATATTTGTGGAATGCTAATTTAAATGATTAAATTATGAACCTTGTGTATTTACCAAATGGGTAAAAAGATTAAACTTGCAAATTGTGATACTGCTGGATGTGTAGCTTGCGGAGTCCTGCACTTTTCTTACAAGGCTACTGAAGTTACATGTTTCTGCCTAATATATTTGCTACTACTGGTGACGACAGAACACACCACTTGTAGAGACCTATTTTTGTATAATGGTAGAAGTTTTGAATTTTATGGGGTATTTTGTCAAGTACTGAAATAAAAATGACTTCACCATTTTCACCACACTGTATTTGAACCTTCTTCATTTTTAACTGAGCCAGACTTCTTCATTCATGGTTATTTATCTCAGACATGCAGGACTCAGTTGTCCTAATTCTAGAAGCAGACATGAGGGCTTTTCTCTGCCCTCCACTAAAGGAGGCAGAGAAAAGCCCTCAAGTCTGCTTCTAGACATGGCCCATTAAGATACAAGTCATTTAGCTCAAAGAATTTTAAGTTGTGTTGCTCATAATGCTACAGAATTAGATACCTAAGCCAAGTTCAGATTGGGTTCAAAGGTAACACAAGTACCAGTGTTGCCTGTTATCTAGTCTTCCAAAGCAGCAGAAATTTTAGATTTATATCAACACCAATGGGCATAACACCTAGTATACTCTTAGAATTCGTTAATATTTCAAATTACTCGAACTTCTCCTATTAGCAGATAGGCTCTAAGAAGAGCTTTAGATAACGCAAAATAACTGAAGGTGGAAGAGTTATGGATGAAAATCTTGTTCCAAGATGTACTATAAGGAGGCAATGAAGAAAGGAGCAGATGAATAGTGTGCTCACTTCCTCTGCTTGACAGCCCTTGTCTCGAGACCTCTGTAGTCACTCATGCTTCTGCATAGCTAGACTGTGATGACAAACCAAATCTGCAGTCCAGCACTTGCCTGGCATGCACAAGGCATGGGTTTGATCCCCAGGAATCCCCAAAAAAAGTAATAAATTCTGTTGGAAGTCTGAAAGTATTCACTAAGCAGTCTTACTGCCTTTTTTTGCTATGAAATCTCTTCAGCAGTCTGGTGAGGCTACAGATCCTTTTACATAGTGCAGGATTGCAAAGGAAAACAAATAACAAAACTGTCCAAAAATAAGAATTTGTAGAAACTCAGAAACTGCTGATGGAAATGGAACTGATAAAACCACTTAGGGGGAAATTTGAAAATATCCTGGAAAACCAGATTTCCTCAAACCCAGTAATAGGACTCTTGGTAACTTCCTCAAAGAAGCCTAAGGACATTATCACTGCTCTTAGAGAAAACAACCAATCAAGTGTAGTATCTACCTGTGGGAAAATAAATTCGTGTCATGTTTCTGTAGGGTATAGATAATTATACCATTAAAATCAGTGAACCACATCTATATGTAAAAAGAAAACTAATACAAAAGTAAAGATATAATTTTCCCTGTCCAAGTTCCTGGATGCCCCAACTCTACTCTGAAGCACACACTTCACAAATAGTTTTTCTCAAAGAAAATTTTAATGCAAAAAAGCAAAGATTTTGCCTTCACAAGAGTCTAATAGGAGTCTTCCAGCCTCTTCAACAGAATGTAATGTACACAAGCAAAAACATTATAGCTTCATCTGGTATCTGGTAAAAACAAATTATGTGGTCAAATTGCAGGTTATCTCACATAGTCAGGCTCCTAGTATATTTTAGTTAAGCAGGCTCCCAAATACAGGACTCACAGTATGATCAGTAACACTACTGTCGAATGACCCTGCTCCATATTATTTTAATCCTAGGTTCAGGACATTGAACTATTTGGATCATAGGAACAGCCCAAAGTAGATTTTGGAGAGGAGGCAGGAACAACTTCCAACCAAGGAAGAAAAAAATTACCCAATAAGGACTTTGACACAAACATGACTTTGAGGAAATACTATTTAGCAGATGGAGAAATAACTTATATTTGGCAATTATATCAAAAGTGTTCAGTATTAATTTATTTTTAGGAAATACAATTATCAAGGCACAAAACTAGATCTCTCAACTTCCTAGGGTTTATTCTTCTACATTAAAGTTACATCACTAGTAACTATCTTCATACCAAAACAATTAAAAAGTATTTATAATCCAGGACTTTTACTTCAAGGGGATTCCCTCCCTTCCGATCCTTACACATGAAAACTACCAACATAAATGAATAATCGTGTCATCTTCCAAGTTTCTCTGGGCTCTTTACACCTTGCAGAAGTGGTCCCAGATCTGATTCTCCTGAACTTATTTACCCAGAATTCTATATGTTTTTTGTTTTGTTTTGTTTTGTTTCTGGGGATCAAACGTAACTTGTCAGGCAGGTACGTAAACCATTGAGCTATCCTCCAGCCCTCTGTATGCTTTACAATTAGTACTTAAAAGGTGTATTACTTAGAATCTGCAAATTATGTAGATTCACCCTGAACAATTTCTTTTACTAACAAACATGGCTTTCTTGAAGCACACCTAAGTATCAAAACTATCATAAACTGTTTCAGATACCATTCTATTTGACGTCAGTTAATAAAATATTAAAATCATAAACTTGCTTTTAGAATTTAAAAAAGCACACTGTTGACTGTTATTTCATATGCTTCATTCTCTCCAGATGCATTTTCAGTTCACTGTAATGTCCCATTAGTTCATTGTGGCACTCTTCATTTTGACCTCTGTTTGTAATGGATAACTGGGTTTGTAGGGGTGTGGATCATAGTTGTGTAATTCACAGTAGGAAAATACCCATTAATGAGATCAAATTCATATAAACGAAACAGGGTAGACCAAATTGTCTTGATTTGAACATAAGCAAAATTTTCCCCAATACAACGATGACGTCCTGTTTAAAAAAAAAGAAAAAGTTTTCATCAAAAACATTTAAATTCTTTGCCTCTTTCAGCCTAGAATAATCATTTGCTTAACTACATTTTAGATGATCAACAAATATACAGACACCTTTCACATAAAATAAAAATGTGAATAGCTAAAACCTCAGAATATTTTTGGTGCTTTCAGAAGACAGCACTAGTGATGATTTTTCCAGTAACTTTGATATTTACTATTTGGGTTTGAATGATGAGATGGTATTCTAGTTTGGGGATGTTTGGAAATACACTAGAATGTTCTCAGTTTCTTTCAAAGCCCTAGTTAAAATTCAGTATGAACCTTTCAGTCAAAAATTCATGGGTGGGCTGGCAAGATGGTTCAGTGGTCTAAAGCACCTGCTTAGGAAAGCTTAGGCAACTGCAGGGACCACAGTTTGATCCCTGGCACCATCTGCTGCCCACCCCTAGGGCATGCTGAGCCAGCCATAATACAAAAAAAAAAAAAAAAAAAAAAAAAAAAAAAAAAAAAAAAAAAAAAAAAAAAAAAAAAAAAAAAAAAAAAAAAAAAAAAAAAAAAAAAAAAAAAAACCTCATGGGGGTGTATAGTTGTAATCTTATCACTTGGGAGGCTGAGGTAGGAGGACTGTTACGAAAACCAATGAACTAAAGCTGGCGCATACCCATACAAATAAAAGAACATGCCTACAAAGTAAAAACTGGTTGAAGCAAGCAAGGCATGGTGGTATGCAGCTATGGGCTTAGCTACTCAGAAGGCGGAGATGATGGGCATGCTAAAGCCTAGGACTTCGCAGGGAGCCTAGGCAATACAATAAGCTTTATCTCTTTAAAAAAATAACTGTTGAGAGAAATGGGTTATTTAACTATTTTATGTTATATACCCTTCCCCTAAATTCATCTGGTACAATGTCTCACTATGCAGCTCAGACCTCTTATCTCAACCTTCTCAGCTCAGGGATTACAGGTGTGCACCATCGTGCCAGTTTAGGGCTGGCACAGCTCAGCCAGGCTTCAAGGGCCAGCATGATATGTGCTACCAGGAATTGAACCCAGGTCCTTAGGCTTGCAAGGCCGGCACTTAGACCTCCAAGCTATCTCTTAAGTTCCCTTCCCCCAAATTCAAGTCCATCTAGAATCTCAGGATACAAATTTATTTGGAAACGGTCTTATGTCTTTGGTAAGATGGGGTCAACACTGACAGGGCAGACCTTAGATCCAAAGACTGGTGCTCTTTTATGGCAGCTATGTGAAGACACAAAGCCAGCCAAAAGGGAGGGCCTACTGCTAACAGAGGCAGTAATCAAGGCCAAAACAAAAAGATGTTTGTAAATAAAATTCACATAGAATGCTACCAGAACAAACATTTCAAAATGAAAATATCTTACCAGCTCCAAAAGGTACATAAGCAAACTTCTCTCCTGATGCTGGGTTGTCATGTAAATAGCGATCGGGGTTGAAGTCCAGACGCTCTATCCAAGAGTCCTTAAGTCTCTGGTTGACAGTGGGAGAAACGCAAACCTGATGTCCTGGAGGAATGGTGTACCCCGCCACAGTCTACAGAGGAAGCAAGACACTGCATTAGAGAATGTTACCACACCATTAGGACAGTGTGGAATAAGGAGCTATATATGTATTTAAAGTCCAGCTAGATAACAAGCCAGCTAAAAATTCTTCCAGTGATCCCCAAGTAAGCCAACACTGAGTTGGACGTATACACACAAATCCATAATGCCTCAGAGGTAGGGAGAATTTCAGGGAGCCTTTCACTATATCCAACTTAAATACTTCATATGATCGCAAATTTTTTTACAACAAAATATGTTTAAAACCAAGAAAAATGTTATGGACATTTTAAAAACTTAATTGAAAATTGAGAATAGCATTAAAAATGGGCATATGAACCATCTACCATTATGTAAATGTCCATGTATTTAGTATAAAATTTAACATTATGTAAAGTAGCATTTTTTAAACTCTTTAATATCACTGTATAGCCTAAATTCAATCAATAAAAAATGCGGCACAAAGGAGCGATCTAAGCAAGACACTCACCTGAGGAGTTCTGGCCATTCTCATCATGGTCATTATAGGAGGTCTAAGTCTTAACGTTTCTTTTATGCAGCGATCGAGTACATTTAGATCCTTGAGCTAAAAAGAAAAAGTATTTCCTGATTCTTTACAAATACTTAACATACTCAACAGTATAATTTTGGTATCTTGGTTAATGTAATATAGACTGTGCTCTGGACTGAACAGCAGAGACCACTGGCTCAGAGTGGCTGAAAGTAACATGTACTATGATGCCCAAGGTCAATAAAGGGAAAATGGAAGGCAAGAAACAGGAAAAGGGGCAATCACCCTGAAGAGCAGCATGGGAAGGAGAAACCACCCGCCAAAAAACAAGAGCATTAGCAAAAAACCATCAATCTCAACTTTTTCAAACCTCTACAAAGTCAACCATGGGCTTTAAACAATCGAAAGTGGAGCTGATTCAAGAAACTAAAGGGAATGTTGGTAAGAAAAACAAGGTTTGTGGTAGCAAAAACTACTGCCTGACTTTTTGAATATAGTATAAAACATCCTCAACAAAACATTAACAAATAAATTTCACACACAAAAAGGATAAGGAAAATGGAGGGAGGGAATAGAGAGGAAAAGGCCGGGCGTGGTGGCCCACGCCTGTAAACCCAGCACTTGGAAGGCTGAGGCAGGATAGCTGCAAGTTCGAGAGCAGCCTGGGTTACATTTTGAGTTCAGTACCAGCCTGAACTACAAAGTGAGACCCTGTCTCAAAAAAAAAACCAGGAAGAAAAAAAGCATGAAGGGAAAGAACAGAGAAAAGAAAAAAAGCAAAAGGACACACTATATACTCTATGGTACAGACACCATACACATTCTACAGTGCAACTAAGATTTATCCCAAGAATATAATAATATCTGAAAAAAAATCCATGTAATATATCACACTAATTGAGTACCAAAACACAAACAGGGAGAGGATGTGACGAGGCTTCCCTTCCAAGATGGAACCTCAGGTTGCACGGTGGAAGCCGTCTCATTTCCTTTTCTGCCCAACAAGATGGTTCAGTGTTAGGGGACTTTAATGCCCCATTACCGCCATTACTCCTTTTAGAAGGTTCTGTTCAAGGGTAGACCATTCTGGATGCACAGCTATGCAATTCAGAGGCATTCACACTTCATACAACAAGGTATACACATGTTTTTTAACTTTTAACTTTTTTTATTTTTAAAGAGAATATAAAAAATAGGAAAAAAATTAGAAAAATACAGAATTTCACTACACAAAATTACAGGAATTCAATAATGGCTGTTATATTGCATGCTGTTGTCTTCAAATCAGCTATTCAGCTTTTAGTTCAATGAGAAAAAAATGTTTTGTACCAATAATGATTAGAAAAATTATAATGTCTACACCCTGTGCTCTGTATAACTAACAGGAAGACAATAATATGCATTGTATCAAATATTGGAAATGTACTACTAATGTGTTTTGAACCTGTCACATTATTTATTAAAATAAAAATTTTTTTTAAAAATAAATTTTAAAAATCAGCTATTCAGATTATTAGATATAAGCCTGTAAGATTGGTCAAATATCCACATCACTAGC